>PVIA01007116.1:0-87680 GCA_004024845.1 Tonatia bakeri | reverse complement strand
AAGACTCTCAGACTCTTTTGGTGAGATTAATATAATCCTCATTCCAAAACCAACTAAGACACAATAAAGAAAGAGATCTACAGCTGATATCTCTGATGAACACAGATAGATGTTAAAATTCTCAGCAAAATACTATATTAGCCTGGCTGGTGTAGCTCAGTGGATTGAGCACGGGCTGCGAACCAGGCATCGCAGGTTCGATTCCCAATCAGGGCACATGCCTAGGTTGCAGGCCATGTCCCCCAGCAACCGCACATTGATGTTTCTTTCTCTCTCTCTCTCCCTTTCCCTTCCCTCTCTAAAAATAAATAAATAAAATCTTTAAAAAAAAATACTATATTAGCAAACCGGATCCAGCAATACATAAAAAAGATCATTCTCCATGATCAAGTGGGATTTGCCCTGGGGATTCAAGGTTGGTACAATAGTCACAAATCAATTAATGTGATATATCACATAAATAGTATAAAAGATAAAAATCACATGATTATATCAATAGATGCACAAAAACCTTTTGATAAAATATAGCACCCATTTATGATAAAAACTCTCATCAAAGTGGAAATAAAGGGATCAACCCTCAACACAATAAAGGCCACATATGAAAAACCTACTGCCAACCTCATACTCAATGGGCAAAACTAAAACCATTTTCTTTAACATCAGGAAAAAGAAAGGGATGTCCACTTTCACCACTCTTATTCAACATAATACTGGAAGTCCTAGCCACAGCGATCAGATAAGAAGAAATAAAAGGCATCCAAATTAGTAAGGAAGAAGTAAAACTGTCATTATTCATGGACAACATGATACTGTACATAGAAAATCCTGTAGGCTCCACTGAAAAACTATTTGACTTAATAAATGAATTCAGCAAAGTAGCAGGACACAAATATTAATACTCAAAAATCAATGACATTTTTATGTGTCAATAATGAACTATCAGAAATAGAACTAAGGAAACAATCCCATTACTATTACTATTACACAAATATTACTATTGCAACAAAAAAAATGATGTAGGTAGGAATAAATTTAACCAAGACCTATATTCAGAAGGTCTGTATTCAGAAAACTATAGGACACTGAGGAAAAACACCAAGGAAGACACAAATAGTGGAAGCATATACTGTGTTCATGGATTAGAATAATTAACATCGTTAAAATGTCCATAATACTCAAAGCAATCTATAGATTCAGTGAAATTCCTATTAAAATGCCATAGGTATATTTCACAGATCAGAATAAATATTCCAAAAATTTATATGGAAACAAAAAATACTCTGGTTTTAATTTGCATTTTTCTGATGGTTAGTGATGTTGATCATTTTTTCATATGTCTATGGGTCATCTGTATGTTATCTTTGGAAGTGTCTAATGAGGTCCTTTGCCCATTTTTTTTATTGGGTTGTTTTTTTTTTGGTGGTTGGTTGTTTTTGTGTTGAGTTTTCTAAGTTTTTTATAAATTTTGGATATTAACCCCTTAGCAGATGTGTCAGTGAACATGTTTCCCATTGTGTAGTTGTCTTTTTATTTTCTTGATGTTTTCCTTTCCTGTGCAAAATCTTTTTAGTCTGATATAGTCCCATTTGTTCATTTCTTTTCTTTTGTTTCCCTTGTCTAGGGAGATATATCCAATAAAATATTGCTGTAAGCAATGTCTGAGATTTGAGAAGAACAAACTTGGACGTATCACAATACCTGATATAAAACTATACTACAAGGACACTGTAATCAAAATGGTGTGGTACTAACATAAGAACAGATGCATACATTAATTGAACATAATAGAGAATGCAGAAATAAACCCATGTCTTTAGAGTCCATTAAAATTTGACAATGGAGGCAATAGCATAAAATGGAGTAAAGACAGTCTCTTCAATAAATGGTGTTCCGAGAACTGGACTAGTACTTGTAAAAAAATGAAATTACACCACCAACTTACACCTTATACCAGAATAAACTGAAAATGGATAAAAGAGTTAAATGTAAGTTGTGCTATCATGAAAATCCTACCTTAAGGAAAACATAGTAAAATTTCAAATACCTCACATAGTAATATTTTTGGTCAATATATGTCCTAAAAACAAAAAGAAAACTGGAAACAAAAGAAAAATAAACACATATGACTACATCAAATTAAAAAAAATTCTGCATGGCTAAAGAAACCACTATTAAAATGAAAAGGGAACCCACTGTGTAAGAGAACATATTTGCCAAAGATACACCAGACAAGAGTTTATTCTCCAAAATATGTTAAGAACTCATACAACTCAACACCAGGAAGACAAACAATAATTAGAAAAATGGGAAAAGGTCCTGAATAAACACTTTTCCAAGGAGGAAATAGAGATGGCTCATAGATATATGAAAAAATGCTTAATATTATTAGCCATCAGAGAGATACAATTAAATCCACAATAAGTTATTACCTCACATTAGCCAAAATGGCTATCATTAATAAATCAATAAAAACATGTGCCAGTGAGGATGTGGAGAACAGGGAACCATAGTGCACTGTTAGTGGGAATGCAGACTGGCATACCCACTGTGGAAAAGATTATGGAGTTTCTTCAAAAAAGTAAAAATGAAACTGCCTTTTGACCCAGCAATTCCACTTTTGGAAATATATATTAAGA
The DNA here is from genome assembly GCA_004024845.1 of Tonatia bakeri. Lineage (NCBI taxonomy): Eukaryota > Metazoa > Chordata > Mammalia > Chiroptera > Phyllostomidae > Tonatia > Tonatia bakeri. Next base: position 85,041 of record PVIA01007116.1, on the reverse strand, counting down.
ATCCCAAAACACCAATTCACAAGAATTTTTGCACTCTTGTGATATACATAGCAGAATTAGTTACAATGGCAAAGATTTAGAAAGAGCCAATATGCCCATCATTAGATGAGTGGATAAAAAAGCCATATACATTTACATAGTGGATTACTACAACAATAATAAAAGAAGGAATTCATACCTTTTGTGAAGGCATGGATGGAACTGCAGTCTATTATGTTCAGTGAAATAAGCCATCCAATAAATACCATATGACCTCACTTGTAAGTTGAATATAATAAACAAAACAAACTAACAAATAAAATAGAATCAGTGGCATAGAAACATGGAAAAGATTGCTGTAAGAGGGGAGGGTGAATGTGCGGACTCTTTGAAAGAAGGTGAGGGGGATAGTCAAAGAACATACAGGCATGAACCATGGACATGGACAACAGTCGGGGGAATGACTCTGGGTGTAGGGGTCGGCTGGATGCAGATGGGCAAAGGGGGAAAATTGGGACAACTGTAATAGTATGAACAATAAAACATTTAAAAGAAAAAAAAGAAAATGAGGATGAACTTAATATACTGGCCTGAAATATCACAGATATGAAATTCAAATATAGTTGTAAAATGTGCCAACTCTTTTATTTGTTAATGGTCTATAAATCAAAGCAGAGGCAGATTTTACATTTGCATTCTTACTAATTCTCTTTCAAACTATATCTCTTTTTAAAAATTTTTTTTATTGATTATGCTATTACAGTTGTCCCATTTCCCCCCTCACTCCCCTCCACCCTGCCCACCCCCTCCCACCCACATTCCTCCCTTTAGTTCGTGTCCATGTGTCATAAATTCTTTAGCTTCTACATTTCCCATACTATTCTTGCCCTCCCCCTGTCTAATTTCTACCTACCATCTATGCTACTTATTCTCTATATCTTTTCCCCCTCTCTCTTCCTCCCCTTCCCTGTTGCTAACCCTCCATGTGATCTCCATTTCATGTGGTTCTGTTCCTGTTCTAGTTGTTTGCTTAGTTTGCTTTTGTTTTAGGTATGGTTGTTACTATCTGTGAGTTTGAAGTCTTTTTTTTATTGTTCATATTTTTAATCTTCATTTTCTCAGGTAAGTCCCTTTAACATTTCATATAATAAGGGCTTGGTGATGATGAACTCCTTTAACTTGGCCTTGTCTGAGAAGCACTTTATCTGCCCTTCCATTCTAAATGAAAGCTTTGCTGGATAGAGCAATCTGGGATGTAGGTCCTTGCTTTTCAGGACTGGGGATACCTCTTTCCAGCCCCTTATTGCCTGCAAGGTCTCTTTCGAGAAATCAGCTGACATTCTGATGGGAACTCCTTTGTAGGTAACTGTCCCCTTATCTCTTGCTGCTTCTAGGATTCTCTCCTTCATTTTTACCTTGGCTAATGTAATTATGATGTGCCTTGGTGTGTTCCTCCGTGGGTCCAACCTCTTTGGGACTCTCTGAGCTTCCTGGACTTCCTGGAAGTCAATTTCCCTTGCCAGATTGGGGAAGTTCTCTTTCATTACGTATTCAAATATGTGTTCCATTTCTTGCTCTTCCTTTTCCCCTTCTGGTACCCCTATAATTTGGATGTTGGAACATTTAAAGATGTCCTGGAGGTCCCTAAGCTTCTCCTCATTTTTTTGAATTCTTGTTTCTTCATTCTTTTCTCTTTGGTTGTTCCTTTCTTCCTTCTGGTCCACTCCATTGATTTGAGTCTCAGTTTTCTTCCACTCACTATTGGTTCCCTGTGCATTTTCCTTCATTTATCTTATTGTAGCCTGCATTTGTTCATCTAATTTATGACCAAAGTCAACCAATTCTGTGAGCATCCTGATCACCAGTGCTTTGAACTGTGCATCTGATAAATTGGCTATCTCTTGGTCACTTAAAAAAAAAATTGGTTCTGGGCTTTCAATTCTGTTTGAGCCATCTTTTTTATTCTTTATTTTTCTTTGGTCTGGTTACAGGTGTTACGTATAGGCAGCAGAGCCTTAGGTGTTCACGGGGTGGGGCAACCCAGTTGCTGGGTTGTGACCTTGTATGTGGGGGCGGGGTCCGAGAGGGAACAATGGTGCTTGCTCCACTCTCTCTAGGACTCCAGTCCCCCTGCTGCCTCTCACAAGAAAACTGGGCCCCCCTGGTGCTGGCTCCCGGGCGGGTGGGCCTGTGCACTTTCTCGGACTCTGTGGGTTTCCCTGAGGAGCCTCCTGTGAGGCTGAGAGAATTTCCCGGCCTCAGCTCCCACAGGTGTTTTCAGTCGGTGCTCTTAGGCTTTGTTTGCCGGTGCTGGGGCCCTTGGTGGCTCGGTCTGTGTCGCTGCCCGTTTTCGCTTAGTTTGCGGACGAACGTGTAGCTGCGGCCAGCCAGCTACCTTGCACTCCTCACTGGGTCTGTGCATTGCCTCCCATGCTCAGGTTCTGCCACCGGTCCGTCAGCTGCCCCTGTGCTTCTGGGGTCTGCCAACTGCCGTCTGCACCCTGCGAGCCCGCCAGCCACCACTCTTTCCTGCTGGGACCTCTCACCCCTCTCAGTAAGTCTCCGACTCCACCCCTCCTTACCAGTCTGGTTGTACCATAGTCAGACTTCTGTTCAGTTCATTTCTCTCTGTTCTGGTTTTTCTTGTTTCTCAATTTTTATTCTCATTACTTTTGGTTGCATGAGGAGGCAAACTGTGACTACCTATGCCTCCATCTTGGCTGGAACTCCCACTATATCTCTTTTAATTGCTTAAAAAAAAGCACTAAATATATAATTTCCTGAAGCTTTCAGAACATATGTACATTAATGGCTAATAACATTTTAAGATTTCCCAGCTATTACATATTTACTAAATAAATCTTGACAGTATTATGTAAAAAAAAAAAAAAAAGAAATTCCAAGTAATGACATAGATCAGTCTAAGACATATTCCTCAATGTCTTAGATTTGTGGTTTCATCATATTCTCTAAATGTTTGAATAGAATTACCAGAATTTGATATCTTCTTTCAGTATCATGCTGTTCAAAACAGGTTTGACGTATAACTGACATGCCAAAAAATTCACCCATTCAAAGCACACAATTCAGTGGTGTTTGGCATGTTTCCAGGTTTGTACAGCTATCATTGCACTCTAAGTTTAGATCCTTCGCATCACCCTCAAGAGCAACCCTATGCCCACTAGCAGTGACTCTGAATACCTCCCACTAGTTCCCTAACCCTATGTAAACATTAATGTACTTTCAGTTTCTACAGATTGTCTATTCTGGAGCTTTCACATAAATGTAAACCCACAGTACCTGGTTTTTGGTGACTATATTGTTCACTTAGCATAATATTTTCAAAGTTTATCTATGGTTTTTCATGTACCAGTACTTCATTCCTTTTTATGTATGGCTTAGAAACTCCACTGCAGAAACATACCACATTTTTTTTTTTTAAGATTTTATTCATTTTATTTTTTTTTAGAGAGGCAAGGGAGGGAGGGAGGGAGAGAGAGAGAGAGAGAGAGAGAGAGAGAGAGAGAGAGAGAGAGAGATGTGTGGTTGCTGGGGGACATGGCCTGCAACCTAGGCATGTGCCCTGACTGGGAATTGAACCTGCGATGCCTGGTTCGCAGCCCGCGCTCAATCCACTGAGCTACACCAGCCAGGGCACATACCACATTTTTTAATTCATTCATCAGTTGGTGAACATTAATTTGTTTCTGCTTATAAATAATATTATGAACATTTTATACAAGCTTTTATGTGGACATATATATGTATTTTAAATTTTTCTTGTGTATATACCAAGGACAATGGTTAGGTCATATAGTTACCCTATATATTAAACATTTTGAGGAACTTCGAAAATATTTTTAATATTACTGCTGTACCATATTACATTTCCACAAACAATGTAGAAAGATTCCAGCTTCTTCAAATTCTTCCAAATATTTACTGTGTTTTCCATTGTAGTTATCTTAATAACTGTCGAGTGGTATCTCATTGTGGTTTTAATTAGCATTTCCTTAATGACTAATGGTACTGAGCATTCTTCCTGTTTATTTACCATTTTAATTTCTTTTGTAGAGAAATGTCTACTGAAGTCATTTTCCCACTTTTTAAAGCTGGGTTATTTCCTTTTATGGAGTTATAAGAGTTCTTTTTATGTTATGGATTTGAGTTAATAAACCAGATATATGATATGCAATTAGTTTCTCTTATTTAGTGAGTTGTCTTTTTACATTTTAATTGTATCTTTTAAAGTACAAAAATCTGATGATGGGCAGTTTGAGTAGCAGGGCTTATTTGAACATGACTAACTGGACCTGGAAAGATGTCAGACCCCAATTGGTTTTGGCTTTGTTTAGAATGTTTAGGGTATTGGAAACTTGTCTGTCATCAAATATCAGACTTCAGTTTGAAGTCCCAAATATCAATTTCAGAGAATGGGAAAGTTGCATGAAATATTCTCTGATGCTAATTTGCTCACCTCCAAAGCCCAGACTCAACCCTCTTTGTTCTGTACCACTTTTGATTCTGCTGACACTTAACATTGTTATCTCAGGGTTTTGTTTCTACTTTGATGCATTTCATTGGAGTCCTCTTCAATAAGGTGTATTCTGGATCTCCCATCTCTCTGGTATAAGCCAGGAAATGGATTAAAAATTTCTAGATATTTGCCTGCAAACTCCTTTCATTGTTTTCTTTTTGTTGTTTTTTTAAATGAGATTTGAGTTATCATTAGTTCATCATCTTCTATTCACATCATATGCCTTGTATTTGATTAACATTGACAGCAGATTGATTTCCAAACTCACACAGCTTTGCCTCATGACTTTCATAAGATATTTAGAAACATCAGTTCCAGTACCTTAACTAATGACTTTTCTGTTCCTAATTATTCTATGTACCCCAGATACTGTTTTGGGATTATTTTCTTTGTGAAGAAAATGTCTACCAAGTTTCATGTTTCTTTCTCTTTTTTTAATATTTATGTATTTTGTCTTTAAATTCACATCTTTTTGTTCCCATTTTTTATTTTTTAAATTGTTTTAATGTTCAATTACAGTTGTCTACATTTTACCCTCACCTCTGCCTCCCAGCCCAGACAAACCCAGCTCCCTCCCTTGATTCCATCCTCCCCCTTGGTTTTGTCCATGTGTCCTTTAAAGTAGTTCCTAAAAACTCTTCCCCTCATTGTCTCCTCATACCTCCTCTCTAGTTAGTGTCAGATTGCTCTTACTTTCAGTGTCTCAGTTATATTGTGCTTGTTTTTTTCTTTCCTTCATTATGTTCTAAAGATGAGATCATATGGTATTTGTCTCTTACTGCCTGGCTTATTTCACTTAGCACTTATCATAATGATCTCCAATTCTACCCATGCTGTTGCAAAGGCTCGGAGCCCCTTCTTTCTTTCTGCTGCATAGTATTCCATTGTGTAAATGTACCAGAGTTGTTGATCCACTCATTTACTGAGGTTGCTTCCAGCACTCGGCTATTGTAAATTGTGCTGCTGTGAACATTGGGGTGTATAGGTTCTTTTAGACTGATGTTTCAGTGTTCTTAGGATATAATCCCAGCAGTGGAATTGCTGGGTCAAAAGGCAGTTCCATTTTTAGTTTTCTAAGGAAATTCCATAGTGTTTGCTCACAGTGGCTGCACCTATCTGAATTCACACCAACAGTGCACTAGGGTTCCCTTTTCTTTGCATCCTCTCCAACACTTGTTTGTTGATTTGTTTATGATGACCATTTTGACTGGTGTGAAGTGGTATCTCACTGTGGTTTTAATTTGCATCTCTCTGATGGTTAGTAATGCTGATCATCTTTTCATAGGGCTCTGAATTCTCTGTATGTTCTCCTTGGGGAAGTGTCTGTTTAAGTCTTTTGTCCATTTTTTAATCAGGTTATTTGTCTTCCTGGAGTGGAGTCATGTGAGTTATTTATATATTTTGGAGATTAAACCCTTGTCTGAGGTGTCATTGGCAAATATGTTTTCCCATATAGTTGGTTCTCCTTTCATTTTAATGTTGTTTTCTTTAGTCATGCAGAAGCTTTTTTAATTTAATGAAGTCCCATTTGTTTATTCTTTCCTTTATGCCCCTTGCATTAGGGGACATATCAGTGAAAATGTTGCTGTGTGTAATGTCTGAGATTTTCCTGCCTATGTTTTCCACTAGGACTTTATAGAGTCACAGCTTATATTTAAGTCTTTTATCCACCTTGAATTTATTTTTGTGTATGGTGTAAGTTGGTGATCAAGTTTCATTTTTTTGCATGTATCTGTCCAGATCTCCCAACACCATTTGTTAAAGAGGCTATTTTTTACTCCATTTTATGCTTTTGCTGCCTTTGACAAATAATGATTGACCACAGAGACTTGGGTTTATTTCTGGGATGTCTGTTCTATTCCATTGGTCTATTTGCCTGTTCTTATGCCAGTACCAGGCTGGTTTGATTACAGGAGCATTATAATACAGTTTGATATCAGGTATTGTGATCCCTCTTACTTTGTTCTTCCTTTTTGAATTGCTGCAGCTATTTGGGATCATTTACGGTTCCATATAAATTTCTGAAATGTTTGTTCTATATCTGTGAAATATGTCATTGGTACTTTAATAGAGATTGCATTGAATCTAAACATTTCATTGGGTAGTATGGACATTTTGATGATGTTAATTTTTCCAGTCCATGAACATGGTACATGTTTCCATTTGTTTGTGTCTTTCTTAACTCCTTTTTAATTTTTTTTAAATTTTAATTGTTGTTCAAGTACAGTTTTTTGCCTTTTACTCCCATCCCAGCCCATCCCCAGCCCTTCCCACCTCCCTTCCCTTTCAACGCCCCCCCCCCCCTTGTTCTTGTCCATGTGTCCTTTATACTTGTTTCTGTAGACCCTTCCCTTTTTCCCCTGAAATTCCCTCCTCTCTCCCATCTGGTCACTGTCAGCCTGTTCTCTATTTCAGTGTCTTTGGTCATATTTTGCTTGTTTCCTTAATTTGTTTCTCCAGTGTTGTGTAGTTTTCTGTATACAGGTCTTCTACATCCTTGGTTGGGTTTATTACTAGTTACTTTATTTTTTTTGTTACTCTATCAAATGGGATTTTTTCCCTGATTTCTGTTTCTGATATTTTATTTTGGTGTACAAAAAATGCCTTGATTTCTGGATATTGGCTTTGTATACTGCTGTTTTGCCAAATTCACTTATTAGATTGAGTAGCTTTTTGGTAGAGTATATAGGATTTTCTATGTACACTATCATGTCATCTGCAAACAATGACAATTTTCTTCCTCCTTTCCAATTTGGATACCTTTAATTTCCTTTCCTTGTCTGATTGCTGTGGCTAGGACTTCCAATACTATGCTGAAGAGAAGTGGTGAAAGTGGACAACCTTGTCTTGTTCTTGATCTTAGTGGGAAAGATTTTAGATTTTGCCCATTGAACATGATGTTGGCTATAGGTCTCTCATATGTGGTCTCTATTATGTTGAGGAATGTTCCCTCTATTCCCACTTTGCTGCGTGTTTTTATCATAAATGGGTATTGTACCTTATCAAATGTTTTTTCCACATCTACTGATATGATCATGAGATTTTTGTCTTTGCTTTTGTTTATGTGATGTATTACATTTATTGATTTGATAATATTGTACCATCCTTGCATCCATGGTATGAATTCCACTTGGTCATGGTGTATGATCTTTTTAATGTATTGCTAAAAGTGGTTATCCAATATTTTGTTGAGGATTTTAGTGTCTATGTTCATCAGAGATATTGGCCAGAAGTTTTCTTTCTTTGTTCTGTCTTTATCTGGTTTGGGGATTAGGATGATGCTGGCTCCATAAAAAGGGTTTGGGAGTCTTCCATCTTCTTGAATTTTTTGGAATAATCTGTGAAGGATAGGGATTAGCTCTTCCATAAATGCTTTATAAAATTCTCCTGTGAAACCATCTGGTCCAGTGCTTTTGTGTGTTGGGAGTTTCTGATTACTACTTCAATTTCTTCAGCTGCTATTGGTCTATTCAGGCTTTCTACTTCTTCATTGAGTTCTGGAAGATTATATTTTTCTAGAAATTTGTCCATTTCACCTAGGTTTTCAAATTTCTTGGCATACAGTTCTTTGTAGTAATTTCTTACAATCCTTTGTATTTCTGTGTTATCAGTTGCAATTTCTCCTCTTTCATTTCAGATAGTGTTTATTTGGGTCTTCTCTCTTTTTTTCTTGATGAGCCTACTTAAAGGCTTGTCGATTTTTTCTTTTCAAAGAACCAGCTCCTGGATTTACTGATACTTAGAATTATGCTTTTAATCTCTATGCCCCTTAATACTGCTCTGATCTTGTTTATTTGCTTCCTTCTACTTGCTGTGGGCTGTCTTTGTTGTTGTTCCTTGAGTTCTTGTAGGCATAAGTTAGGCTGTTTATTTGAAATGTTTGTATCTTTTTTAGGTAAGCCTATATCACTATGAACTTCCCTTTCAGGACTGCCTTTGCTGTGTTCCATAAGTTTTGGATATATGTGATTTTTTTTTCATTTTTTCCAGAAAATTTTTATTTCTTCCTTAATCCCATTCTTGATGCATTCATTGTTTAATAACATGCTCTTTAATCTCCATGAGTTTGAGGATTTTGGGATTGTTTCCCTGAGTTTGGTTTCTAGTTCAGACCCTTGTGGTTGGAGAAAATGCTTGATATGATTTCAATTTTCACGAATTTGTTGAGGCTTCTTTTGTGTTCTATCATGTGGTCTATCTTTGACAATGTCCCATGTGTATTTGAAAAGAATGTGTATTTAGCTTCTTTGGGATGGAAGGCTATATTTATCAGTTAAGTCCATTTGATTTAGGGCATTATTCAATGCCACAATATCTTTGTTGATATTTTGTTTGAATGATCTGTCCACTTTTGACAGTGGGGTGTTAAAACCCCCTACTATAATTGTATTGCTGTCAATATCTTTCTTGAAGTCCTCCAAGATTTTCTTTATGTATTTGGGTGCTCCCATGTTGGGTGCATATATATTTACAATGTTTATGTCTTCTTGGTGGATTCTTCCCTTGAGTATTATGAAGTGACCTTCTGGGTCTCTTTTAATGGTCTTTTTTTCTGAAGTTTATTTCATCTGATATGAGTATTGTTACCTGGCTTTTTTTTTTTTTTTTCCTGTCCATTTGCTTATAAAATTTGTTTCCAGCCCTTTACTTTCTGTCTGTGTAGGCCTGTTGTTCTGAGGTGGGTCTCCTGTAGGCAGGATGTATGTGGGTCCTGATGTCTTATTCATTCAGCTATTCTATGTCTTTTGATTGGAGCATTTAATCCATTTATGTTTAAGTTTATTTTTGATACATACCTATTCATTGCCATTTCTTCATACTTCTATTCCTCTCTCTCTCTCACTGTTTTTCTTCCTGTTGTTAATGCAGACCCTTTAGCATCTCTTGCAGAGCTGGTATGGAAGAAGTATATTCTTTGAGGCCTCTTTTGTCTGGGAAGCTTTTTATTTTGCCTTCCATTTTCATTGAGAGACTTGCTGGATAGAGTAGTCTCACTTGCAGGATCTTGGTTCTCATTACTTGGAATATTTCTTGCCATTCCCTTCTGATTTGGAGTGTTTCCATTGAGAAGTCAGCTGCTAGTCTTATCAGGGCTCCCTTGTATATTACTTCCTGTTTTCCTTTGCTGCCTTTAAGATTCTCTCTTTATCTTGGAATTTTGCCATTTTAATTGTGATGTGTTTTGATGTGGGCCTCTTTGGGTTCTTCTTGATTGGGACACTCTGTGTTTCCTGGACTTGTGTGACTTTTTCTCTCATCAGATTAGGGAAGTTCCCCATCATGTCTTTTCCAAACAAGTTTTCCCTTGCTTGATCTCCTTATTCTCCCTTTGGTATCTTATTATATGGATATTATTATGTTTCATGTCATCCTCGATTTCCCTTAACCCCTCTTCTTTCTTTCTGAGTCTGTTTTCCTTTTCTTGCTTTTCTGGGTGTTTCTTTCTACCTTGTTCTCCATCTCACTTATCTGATCTTCTGCTTCATCTAGTCTGCTTTTGATTCTTTCTACTGTGTTCTTCATTTCAGCAATTGTATTCTTCATTTCCTCTTGGCCCTTGTTGATAGTTTCTATTTCCTTTTTCATATTGATATAGTTTGCAGTGATTTCATTGTAGTTTTCCTGTAGTTTTTGGTAATTCTCTGTGATCTCATTGAGCTTCCAGATAACCATTGCTTTGAACTCAATATCTGATAGTTCACTTCCATCTATTTTATGTATCATTCTTTCTGAGGCTTCTCCCTTTCCTTTCCTTTGGGGATTGTTTTTTGTCTTCCAATTGTTTGTGAGACTCTTCTTGTTTGTCTGTGCTTCTTAAATTGATCTGTTCAGACTCCCTGGGCTTATGGTGTGAACTTCTATGGTAGAAGACGTTTGAAATTCATTGGTGCAGTATCCTTATTCTCCTGGGCTTGCTGGTCTTAGGCTATCGTTTCTGTTGGTTTTCTGTATGTCTTTGGGTTTTGCTTGTTGTTTGGTTGGTCATTCCCTCCATCTAGTTAACTGAGGGTCACTCCATCTAACATGTCTTTTATTATGTTGTGCAAGTGTGGACAGGTTGTTTTGAAGCTGGTTTTTCTCTGCGTATGAGGTTTTGAGGCTTCTCTCTCACTCTTGTTTAGTTGTTTATTATGGATAATTTGTCCACCATTTAGTTGTATTTCCAGATCAGTCCTGGGTTGAGGTTAGTGAGGCTTCCACTTCCTCCTTCACCTTCTTTCATTGTTATCTGTTGGTGGTTCCTTTGTTGGTAGGTTTCCTCTACCAGCAGATATGCTGGTGTTCACAGCTACCAACTACTCTTTTTTGTAATCTCTTAGAGGGGGGAAGCAAAATGGTTTAATACCACAGGAGTGCATTTTATAGCATTTAAAGTATCAACCTATAGAGAAGAGATGCACATGTTCAAAGAAAAAAGAAGGCAAGAAAGAAGGAATTACAAAAAAAAGAAAAAGAAGCCTCCTGCTGTTTTTAAACAAGCCAAGCCAGTTCTGCTGGTCTTCCTGGCTATAACAGGCTCAGGGTGGATTGGTATTGCTTTTCTCCCTGTGGTTTTGTGGGGGTGGAGGTCAGGTCTAAGCTACACTCTTTGCAGTTCCCCAGCCTCCTGCCCAGTTCCTCAATTTGCTGCTAGGCAACAAACCAGTTCCCTTCTATGCCCAGCCTACCCTTCAGTCCACCAGTTGTGCTGCCGTTGAGTTGCATCAATTAAGAGTGCACACATCACTCTCTCACTGTTTGCTGTCCTAGATGCTAGGGACTCTCTATGTTTCTTCAGGGTAGTTCAGCCCCCATACTGAGTAAAGTCTTTCTGGGGATTGCTGACACCCTGAGCTCTGCAACTATCCTCAGACAGGGCATCTCCACTTTCTTCTTAGAGAGCCATTCGGCCCTGCAGGGCGAGGGCACCACTGTGGCTGCCGTGGCAGATTCAGGAATCTTTTTGCTGCTGGGCCCAGGGTGGTGGGTTTGGGCATGAGTTGCCCCTGGGTGGTGGCATCAGGCACACTTCATCCCCATAGCTGCAGGCATGAACTCTCCTTCTCCCCTGCTGGGGCAGGATTGGTAGCCGCTGGGCTGCAGGGTCTGGTGTTCCCAGTTGGGCTGGGGTGTTAGCACTCAACCTCTGCTACTGGGGTGGTATTGGCTGCTGCTGGGCCACGGGTTGGAGTGTGCACTGTCCCTGGAGCTTCAGGTGTGAGTGCTCAGCCTCCACTGCTGAGACAGCAGCTGTGTTGGCAGGTACCACTGGGGTAGCAGGCCCAGTTGGGTGGCCTCTGCCACTGTGGCCAGGGGTAGGGTTGCAGTCATGGTACTAACAGCAGAGGTGGGCCCACAGCTGGGGCTGCAGAGGCTGTGCAGGGGTGGCTGCTGCTGGAGAGTTCCCTAAACAGTCACTGAGTACCTGTTTTTCTTTTTGAAACTTTCCTCCTATTCAAGCCCGCTGCTCCAAATAAGCACCTGCATCTCACACAGCCCAACTCTCCAACCAGACTGGGGACTATCTGAGTCAGGGTCTGTCACTGTCCTACTCTTCCCAGATGGCATCCACAGTCTCAATGGGTGCACACCTCTCCTGTGTGTTTGCCACTTCATTCTTATTCCCCCCTGTGACTTTAAACATTCAGGTCCTTCTGGTGCTGCTCAAACCTTGTTTGGCAAGGGAGGGAGCCATTGACCTGACTCTCTCCCAAGAATCCTGTGACAGACCTGGTGGGCACCGGGCCTGGGGCTGCAGCCACCCTGGTCCCCACATTGGTCCCAGGTGTGATGGGACATAGCTAATTAGTAGCCATTCTTAGGTAGGAGCTGCCTGTGATGGTGTTGAGGAATGCTGAGAAAGAGATGGAGCTGTAACTGGCAGGGACATCTCCAGCGGGGGCATTCAGGGGTTTTCCCATCTGGAGTGTTAATAGAGGTCCCTAAGCTGTTAATGGGCCTGACCAGGCTAGGTAAATAGCAGACAAATGTTTAGATAAGCCATTTGTTAACCTTTGAATCCTGGGACCCCTAAATCCTTTTACCAGCCTGGTGCCTTGTTTCTGACGTTCTGTTTATGATATATTGATTAAACCCTATAAATACTGTGGAGAAACAAAGAACGATGCCCAGTATTTGGAACTTAACCCACTGGGTCCTCATGCATGAATAAACCCCACTTCGCAAACTCGCAGGCCGTCATGAGTCGTCTTTTCCGTAACACAGGGACCTTATTGTCCCAAAGCACTCTCCTTACTATCTGATTTTTCAATGTCCTCTACAGTTTTGGCCTCTAATTTTCATATATGCTAGGATACCATTGGCTGTTTGCTCTGTTCCTTAGAAGATTGGCTAGGTGTTCCACCCATGCCCCAATGGAAGTAGACTATAGTTCCACTTGCCTCGCAGCAATCTTCTGTCTCTCATGTTTCTAACACTGAAGGGGGCTTCCCTCCCATTTCTTAAGTACTATTGCTCAATCGTGTTCTGAAAGATTGTCATGCCAATTATGTATGGGATGGTGACTGCAAAGGTTTAACTCTCCTATAACAGATGAAGCAGCAGACATAGCTGTACCTAAATGCTTATCAAGACCTGCTAAATATGTTTCCAGGGATTAATTATATTATATGACAGAGGGTGGTGAAGCCCTGTGCTGGAAAGGGTGGGCTCCCCAGGCGATCAGGCCTAAGAAGGAATATATAAAATCCTGTGAAAACTGCTTTGTTTACAGTGCTCTCAACTGAGTGATAAGGGTCCAAGGAAGAAATAAGTTTGTTCCTTAAAGTTTTATAGCTCTTTGACCCTGACTCAAAATAGGCCCTCAGACTTCCTTGCTGTCTATTGTTTGATCCTTTCTTCCTGGCAATGAGTAATGAGCTTTACCTGAATTCTTATGCAAACGAACCCAATAAAAGCCTGCTGGGACAGGAGTACAGGGTGCTCTCCCTTAAGGCGCTCTCCCCTAGGGTGCTCTCTTCTAGGGAGGGTGGACCGGTGCTCCCCACTAGAGAGAGTGATCGTTTCATCCCTATTTCTCCACAGGACTTGGTTGTCTCTGTGTATGTTTTTCTCCTGTTTCAATGAGCCATCTGCAGTGTTCCGCAGTCACTGCCAGTCAGTGGCTGCCAACAAGGACCTACAAGTTCACTTTTATTGTAACAGATCTTGATTTCTAACCTACATATAAAATAATGTTATAGAAAAATTGGAAGGAAAAACAAGGAATCAAGGACATGACCTTTCCACTACTGTTAAAGGGCACCAATCTTGCCATTTATGTCATTGAATTTCCGTAATTCTTCCTTCCTCATAAATTTTCTTCAATTAAGCCTACAAGTAAGCACCAAAGGTAACTCAACTTATGACTGAAGTTAATGGAGTGGAATTCTCACAAGCACAGTGATAGTAATATACACAACTCAAAGTACAGAAGGAAGAACTTTTATAGCTACAGAGTCAGTAGTGATAGTCTTCATTTTACGAACATTTTAAAATAAAAGCATTTGCCCCTTGGTCCAAAACTGTCTCAGTAGAAATCTTAGGATAATTTTTAGTTAACAGATTTAGTCCTGATAGCTTTCTTTCTTTTTAATTCAGTCTTGACAGATAGTATTTGGAGTTTTACTCATTCTGGGTTCTAAAATCCCCATGAAGAAATAGCCTGGTGGAAAATTTCCAACTGGTAATATTTTTATCCCAGGTTGTATTCTATTTACTCACTCTCTCTTGCATGTACTATAAGACCATGCTGGCTGCCTTAACCTATTTGCCCCTGTGATAGAGTTCATTCCAGATCAGCCTGGATCCTTTCATGCACATTCCATGTCAAAGACAAGGAGATGTCTTTTCTTAGAGCTGTAGCACCCTTTAGTCACCAACATGTCTATTTCTGTCCACAGTCATCCCAAAAATTTTATTAAATTCTCCTTAACTTGTTGCCTCCTATAACTTAACTTCAACATAAAAATGCCATATTAAGTTAAACTGAAACCATGAAATAATCTCATTTCTGTAATGTATGCTTCCCTACTCCTTGCAGAAAGAAACAGGCAGGGATGAGGAACATGGCTCAGTTGCACCAGAGAAAGAAACCTGTTCACTATCAGAAAATATATTCATCTTGACAATTCTCTTCCCCTTACTAATGCTTCTACATATCTCATATCCTCCTACAACAGCTTGCTGTTTCTTAGATGATGTCTATTAGAAAAATCCATTGCTATAAGTTTGTTAATATTTTATAACACAATGGAAAAGTTTACATTAATCATTCAAAATAATATGACACTCTGCAGTGGGCTGAAGAAAGTGGTCACACATAGATTATGCTCTCTGTGCTTCCCGTTGCCCTGCTTGTATTGCAAGTAAATGTCCTGCCAAGTTTTAGACATTTTCTAGTAGGGAGGTTGCATTTGTCTTCCTGTCTTATTAACAAATGGATCTGCATATCTGTACACTGGGCTGTAGGTGGAGTTCTTGATTCCCACACTCACAAGTGTTTGTCCTACTTTCTACAATGTTCCTCAAGTTCATAGGATTAAAAAATTTTATTTGAGAGTCTGAAATTTGAGGGCTCAAAATTTCATTTTTCTCCTCAGCAAAACTTTATAAAATTTATTTTGAGTTTTTGTCTGGAATAAAGCTCAATAAAATACCTCTTAATGTTAAAAACATGCTGTTCACTATACAGAGCTTAACTCCAAAAGATGGGTCGTATAGTCCTTTGTAGAACACTATGTTGAATAAAGCATCTCAAGAGGGTCATGGGGAAGCTACCTGTACATCACAGAAATCCCTACATACCAGTGTCTAGGAAATATCACTCTGTTAACTCCTCCAAGTGACAGCTTCCTACCTTCATTACTGGTGACTATTAGACAATGGAAAACCTGAGTAGAAAGCCAGGATATTGAAACATGTCATTTCAAAATCAACATAAGGAGAAAATAACAGGGAGACTAACAGAAAATAGTAAATAAGTTAGCATTGCTATTCCAAGACACTCTTGCTCCAATTGCCTCTCCTTGGGATCTTGTGCTTTGAATAATAGACTCCACTAATTATACCTGCTGGCACATAACCCATTTATACATATTTCATGAAGATCTTACATCATTTTGAAATACCACTTCCTCTTTACTGGCATTTCATACCAACCATTATATCTAATATTTCTGGGGCTTATGTAACAGTTACTGTATATGATTAAAATGCATGAATAAGTCAGATTTCCTGTATACCATGATGTTAAAGCACTCTCAGACTGACTTGGGTGTTGAAGAATTCCTAACTGCCTTACCACCTTACCCATTAGGGCTTTACAGTGATAAAGTATGTGTGTAGGGGGACCAGGAGGAGCAAGTGCTAAATAAAGATGATGCTGGGTGAAGGTCAACTTCAGCCTTCCCTGCCCATTGTGTGCATTCTCAAAGATGGCAAGTATGGGGACACCTCCTTAACCTGTTTGTCAGTATCAGAATCTCTTTCTACATCCTTTGATTCATTCTTGATTTTCTTAATTCTTTGTATAAAAACTTAGTTGTGATTTTTAAATCTGTGTCATTCTATATAATACACACACGCACATATATATTCATACATTTCTCTCTAAGGAATTCCTTAGCAGCATTTCACAAATGGCATATATTTTTTAATTTATCATTTAATTTGAAGTACTTTCTAAATTTTCTTGTAATTTCTTTGGCATAATAATTACTTAAAAACACACTGTCTCCTTTCCAAACACTTCATGTTTTTTAGAATAATTTTTTCTAATGTTCTTTAAATTATGTTTTTTATAATCTTTTAATGTTATTGATTTTAAATTAATTGTGGTTAGAAAACATATTTTATAATTTCAGTACTTTGTCATTTTGAGCATCTATGGTCGAGCATATTATCTATCTTCAAGAACATTATATTTGCACTAAAAATGTGTATTCCAACTTTGTTGGGTTAGACTTCCAAAATGTCTATCTAGTAAATCACGTTGGATATCAGTGTCCTTCAAATTTCTTGTTCTTACTAATATTTTTGTCTATTCTTTTAATTATTGAGAAGAAATGTTAAAACCCCCAAATAAAATTGTAGATATGTCTTCTTCTTCTTTAAAACCTATTAAATTTTGCTTCAAGTACTCAGACTTTCTATTTTTATAAGTACATGCACATTTAGAATTTCCAATTTTAATAAAATAATCTTTTGATTATTATGGAATTCCTTTTCTTTGGTAAATCAATTACTTGAAGTTGACTGTGTCTAACATTAATATAACAGTGTTATCATGAATATTATTTCCATGGTTTATACTTTTTCATCTTTCTACTTTTATTTGTCTATTTACATTTAAAAAGTGTACCTCACTCCACTCCACTGCACCAGTGGCTTATGTCCAGTCAGACAATCACTGTCTTTTAACATGATTGATTAGATCATTTAAGATCATTTTTATTTGATGAAATTATTAATAGTGTTGAGCTCCAGTCATCCAACTTTCTAATTGATTTGCATTTGTCTCATCTTCCCATTCTTCCTTCCCCCTCCTTGTCAAGTTTCTTTTTCACTGAATATTCTAAAATAAAAATAATTTATTCGTCTCCTTTAACATCCTTTGAGCTATATATGTTTGTAAATGTTTATTGGTCAGCATAAGTATTAAAACTTCCTTTTGAACTTATCACAGTGCACTCTGAAGTAATATTAGACCACTTTAAGTAAATGTAATAAAACCTTACAATGGATATCATTGATCCCTAAGCTATTCCTTATGCTACTATTGTTCTATTCTTCACAATGTATTGTTGATCTTTTTGTTTTATTTAATTTTCTTTTAAAAGAATGATTAAAAGAAGACATAATTATTTATATTTGTGCAAATTTTACATTGTCTACTTTTGCCATTCTTGCTATTTGTTTCTAGTGTCTGTCTGTTACATTTTTGTTTTAGCCTGAAGAATTTATATTAGCAATTCATATAGTGTGAGTCTACTAGGTATACATTCACTTTGGCTTTATTTATCTAAAATAACTTTATTTGCTTTTATTTATGAAATATATTTTCATTGTGTAAAAACATTCTAAGTTGACTTATTTCTTTCAGCATTTTAAGATGTTCTTCCATTGTTTCCTGCCTCACCTTCTTTCTGATGAAAAGTTACTTTAATTTCTTCCTGTTGTTCACCTGTATGTAATGCCTTTTAATCTGACTAGTGTTTTCTTTTGTTTTAATATTTTTCCTTTACTATTGGTTTTAAACATGTTGGTTATGACAGGTATTCAACCTGATTGTTATGGGCCAAGGTACAGAATCAGTGGACTGATGATTTTCTTCAGACTTGTAGGAAAAAATAATCTTTTAAAAAATTTGGTTTTATACTCTCTCACATCTATGATTATAAGACCCCAAATGCTTGTATGTTACGCTGTTTGCTGCTATCCCACAAGCCATTGATACGCTGTTGATTTTTTAAAAATACATGTCTCTTCCAACTGCAGTTTTGACAACTTCTACTGGCCTTCCACATCCAGTGATCCTTTCTTCTTTAATCTCCAAGTTGTTCTTAAACTCATCCAATGCACTTTTTGATAACTGGCATTCTTATTTAATTATAGACTCTGTACTTCATTCTATTTTTGTTTTAATTTCTCTACATGATATTCCTGTTTACTTAAATATGTCCCTATAGTTTCTAAAACATAGTTAGACAATTCATTTAAATGTCCTTGTATGTTAGCTCTAATTACTGGTTATTTCTGGATAGCCTTCTAATAATTGTGTTATATGTTACTCTGGGGTTACAGTTCCCTACTTGTGTACATGTTTTTTTTTAATTATTCTATATTATTTATGTTGTAAAACTGTAGAGACAGAGGTATAATTATATTTTGTTATTTTATTACAAGGCAATCCATGTACCTTTTTTGTGTGATAGATAGTGAGGCTGATCATTCAGGTTCTACTTCTCAGTAAATTGAGTGACATCTGGACCAGATTTAATTAGGCTGAATTCACCTGTGATGAGCCCAATCCAAAATCTTACTGAATGCTTTCCTTTGTTGATCTCGTCATTTTTTTTGAATTTGTAGGAAATGCAGCTGATATTCCATACAATTTTAAATCATGCTTAAATTTAATTCAGGTGCAGCCCTAGAATACAAGTACCGTGAACACATTATTTCTCTCCATCTTCCAGTCTCCTCTTCACTGCTGCTCTTTCTAAAAAAGTCAAAAGTGAAAGTGTAATGAGAATTATTAGACCTAGTGATTTACTTTTGCATTTGGGAATCTCTAGGATTATGCATTATCCATGTAACTTATAAGTCTTTCAGTGCTTATCTAATAATGTCTTGTCACTCTAAATTCTCACATGCACCAAGACCATTCCTCCCCTCTGTTCATTGCCAGAAACAGCATGCCACAATCTGACATTCTATGAAGGGTTTTGCTTTTTTGTTGGAATCCAGTTTATCAAGCTTTCTTGGAGTTGCTGTTTTGTATTAGACCCATAGAAAGATATTCATTTTGTTCTAGCTTTATCTTTTTTTAACAAAAGGAATGAGATTATTGTGAGCCCTCTGACAACCTAATCTAAAGCAGAGTTCTCTATCCACATTCTTTCAAAATTTATTTTAAGCATGGCTCACTCTTCCATACTTATTTAGTCAATTTTAGATTCTACATCAATTTTACCACCAAAGCTTTCTGATGCTCAAAAATACCTACTATAGAATTAATAAAGAATCACAATAAACAGGTCTAATAACAAGGTTTTAAGCTCTACTAATTTCTCATGTTTTTTCATCATTAATTTAAAACATTATTTCATATATTTTGGACAGGTTTTAGACATATATCCAATTCCCAAGGTTTCCTTGAGTTAGTAAGGCACTCAACATTCATTCATGTGGACTTAGGAATTCTATATTGAATTCAATTTATTTGAATATTCTTTAGGAATGCAGTTTTTAAGAGAATAGCTTCTCCATCTATGTTCAAAGTATCCTGTACACAGGACAAAGATACTAGCCTAAATAAAACAATCTGATAGTTTGGGGAATCATGGTATGGGAGTATTTGTGTGGTAATGGTATTCATTTGGCCCCCTGTCAACAGAAGATGGGAACTGGGTCACTAATATCATAAGTAACATTTCTATTCACTCCATAGACGCCATCTTTCTGCCCTCACTACATGAATGCTCATCCTAATCAAATCTTACTGGTGACATCCATGCTCAGATTTGGCTTATATATAAACTAACAGTGGAGTAAAAATATGTCTGAATTATACAAGACTGTGTGAAAAAAAGTAAAAAATGAGAATAAGATTAGGAGAAATATACAGTCTTAAATTATATTGTCTTAGCATTTAATTGAATTTATTGAGGTGACATTGGTTAATAAAAGTATATAGGCTTCAGGTATATGAGGTCTGTCTGGAAAAACTCCAGCCATTGTTAATATAATAAAAATGGTTTGTGGGGCATCAATGTAAACTGGCAACCAAAGAGAGTGGACTGGAATGCACATGCATGAACAATGATGACTTCACTGTACTAGTCAGTGGGGGTGATAGATGCTGTGGAGTGAGCATGTCTACTGTGTGGTCATTATATTCAAAATGACTGAGCAAGCAGAGTAATGAATCTACATCAAATTTTGCATTAAGCTTGAACGTTCCTCCACAGAAACTATTTAGACGATTCAGAAGGCCATGACTATGGATAATCAGTAATTGGCAACTTCACCACAACAACATGCCCATTCACACATCATATCTAATGCAGAGTTTTTTGAAACATCAAATTATCCAAGTGAATCGGCTACCCTACAACCCAGATTTTGTACCCTAGGACTTCAGGTTTTTCTCAAAACTAAAATTGTCTTTGAAAGGGAAGAGATTTCAGACTGTCAGTGAGATTCTGGAAAATACAACAGGGCAGCTGATGGTGATTGAGAGAATTGTGTGAGGTCCCAAGGTGCCTACTTTGAAGCAGACTGAGGTGTCATCATCCTATGTACAATGTTTCTTGTACCTTGTATCTTTTTCAATAAATATCTCTATTTTTATGTTACATAGCTGGATACCTTCTGGACAGACCTCATATTATTCTGTAAGAAATCATCTTTATATTGCATTATGAGTAATTATATCTTGATAGTCCTCATTTTATGAAATGTACATCAGTATACT
Source organism: Tonatia bakeri (assembly GCA_004024845.1). Taxonomy (NCBI): domain Eukaryota; kingdom Metazoa; phylum Chordata; class Mammalia; order Chiroptera; family Phyllostomidae; genus Tonatia; species Tonatia bakeri. The sequence goes on along the minus strand of PVIA01007116.1, from coordinate 64,351 downwards.
GAACAGACCCAATGCCATGAACATTCTGTGGACATTTTTATACCCCAGACATGTTCTACTAACTTGAACTTTTCATGCTCTGATCGTTTCATTTAATAATCGAAGACCACTTCTTGAGATTTTTATATTAACAGAATTTTTAAATTTTATTTATTTATTTTTAATTGTTTTCCAATTGTAGTTGTCCCACATTTTACCCCATTGCTCTCCCCCACCCCGTCCACCCCAATTCCCACAGTCATCATCCCATTGTCCATTCTCATGAGTCCCCTATTCATGTTCCTTAGCTTGCCCTTTATTTACCCTGGTTCTCCCTGTTATCCCCCACTTCCCCTGTGGTCACTGTCAGCAGAGAGATTTTTCAAAATAATTCCAACTGAAGTTGACTGTTGGCAAATCAAAATTGTGTTTTTAACTCATTTTTTTATACCCCTTGTCCTTGTTCTGTGTCATGTCAGGCATCTCATTGTGTTTAGCACTACTGGCAAATGCCATTTGCTTCTCCAAGACACCAATAGTCCTTCGCATATGTGAACTGAGCTGTTAAATACATATGTGTCAAGGCTTGGGTTTGAAGGTTTCCTGACCACCAGTGTTCCCCCGAGTCTTTTGTTGAAGAAGAGCAATGATCCCATCGTTATTAAGCACTCACAGATTGGAAATGGCACTGTATAAACTTCCTAGCTGCCTTATACTTGCCTTCATTTCCATTCTGGCACTATTTGAACAATATCACATCATACAAAAAACACATGAACAGCAGAGTAAAGAGAAAAAGAACATAAGATCCAGAAGAGAAAAAGAAGAAACAAAGAGAGCAAAATTTGAACTACAGACATATTACTTGTAGAAATAGTGGATTTTTAATTGTGCTCCAATCCATACGTATATACTCAATTACAGATAGTCTAAAAATCTATGAGATCTTCAAACCAATTCTTTTCAAACCAATTATGAAATTCCAGGAAGCTAGTTCTAGACTACAGAGTAAAAAACACTCCAAATACCTAATGGATACTCCAAATTTGGATACTCCAAATTTTTGTTTACTCCAAGTAAACAAAAAAAATTAAGCAAGAAAGGTCAATAAACAGAAACGTAATAAAACAGAAAAGAGAATAATATTATAGCCATAAAGTCAATATTGTATTTCCTGATATTTAAATTTTTTTGCAGCAGTAATGTCCATTACCCCAAATCTTTTACTCTTGAGATACTCTTAAAGATATTCACAAACACAAGGTTTATGATTTTGTGATTTATCTATTCTGAGTCACCCTAGATGCCACATGACTTGGTATATATTTTCAGTACTGAAATATAGATTTTATTTCACTACTATTGACCTTTGCTTTTTTCTTTGGTCTTTTCTACAAAATAGTTTTAAAAGATAAAACACACACACAGATGATAGCCCTTAGTAATAGGTGAACTATTTCCTCCCAGTTCAATTATCAGTAAGTTTCCCTAATTGAAGACGGGAAGGCTAGCCATATACCATATTCAAATCTAAGTATGATGGGCAGCCTCTACGCCAATACTTCTCCAAAGGGAACTAAGTACAGTTATGTTTGAAATCTGAGTTCCAATTAAAACCTTCATTTCTTTTAAATGATTTCCTTAGAGACATCCCATGGCAAGATTTCAGTGCTCTGTGATTTTAGGAATTTTTAAATTGGTTTTTAGTCTTGTTTTTGATGTGAAGGGGGGTCAAAGTATTATCTTGTAGTACATTTAATTCCAATTATAAATAATTTTTTAAAATATTTACCTTTAATTCACTTAATATTTCAAAAGTTTATTTGCCTGTAGAACAAGCCATCAAATCAGGAGGGGGGAAGGAAGGGAATAGAAAGAAGGAAGTAGATAGGGAGAGAGAAAATGAATGAATGTACAAGCCTCAGAATAGAAATAGCCAGCTGGAACATCTTTTAGTATTTCTTACATGTAAGTGTGCAATGCAGATTCACTTAAGTTTTCTTTATCTAAAATAACTTTATTTTCAATCATTTGTGAACTAGATAAAGAATTTTAAGTTGATATATTTCCTACAATACTATCTAGCTAACATATGGCTTTGTGCATGAATATCTCTTTCTCACCCTTGCCTGCAGGTAACCTTCAAGAAAAGGATCTCACCTCATCTTATGCAGTGCAGCAACACAGCTTACCCTGTGATTTCCCTTACTGCACAGGCTTAAGACATGCCTACTTTATCTTCTACATGTTGGCATAAGTTCTACATAACATATTCTCTTTTATTGAACATATGTTTCATATTCTTCTTGGCATAGTTCTTAATAATTCACATTCAACTTGAAAATTTAGGCTTAACTTTATAGGAACATTTAAGTTCTTGGAAACCTTTTTTTAAGCCTCACCTATGGGGTGATCCTCTGTGCTCTCTTTAGAATGTATATTCTCTTAGTGATGCAATACAAAAAGCTATTGATACATTTACTGACCTTTCTGTATGCAAAAAGAATTTCTCAATGACATATAATGTCTCCTTAGGCCCCCCAACATGATATATGGGAGCTTTGACTCACTCCTTTTTATAGATGCTGAAACTAAGATGCAAACTAAGAGTTAATTATTTTTCAAATAATTCAAAGTTTTTAAGAGTTGTGATTTGGAGCCAGCTTTGTCTGACTTCAAAATCAAGGTTCTTAAGCATGACATACTACTGACAGTCACAGCACATGTTGTCAGTTAATATCTGTTGATTGAATGAATGGTGGCATCAAACAATCAATCAAATAATGAAACTCCTCCAGAAAGAATGACCTTAGCAGCCTCTCCAGTCACATTAATGGCTTCACAACAAAGAAGTCTCTCTTAACCAGCCTGGTTGTGTGAAAATTTCACGTGAGGAAGATGTAGGCAACCAGGATTTTCTCCTAAAAGTAGATTACACAAATTATTCAAACTGGACCATCACATACTGGTTTGTGACGTGCCTTCTGTTTTGTCAGTTAATCCTGAAACGCTTTCCATGGAGATACCTCTTTTCCTGTAACATCCTGGTTATCAATAAACTTGTTAATATATGTTCTGGGCTGTTAATCACAAACTTGCCAAACCAGAGACTGTGGATTTCCTGTTTACCATGCCAAGTAGTACGTAATAAATGCTAGAATTTGGATACTTGTTTTAAGTGTCAATTCCAGCCAGCTGAACTACCAGCTAAAGTAAAAACCTTTGTTTTCATCAGAGCTCTCCCCCATATTATCTTTCATATCTTTTTTTAAATTTCAGGTTCTGCCTTTTCTGTGAGGCAAGTTCATCTGTGCTAGATTATTACTTACTCCCTCCAAGCCTAGGCAGTTCAAATTTCTCTGTCTTGTCCAAGTGGCATCTCCTGGTTGCCAAGCTTGGCCACATTCAGGGGTACCATGGAGAAAAAAGTCCATGTCCATGAATTCCCTTTATCTCCTTCTCCTATCCACTTCCCATTCATTGTGTCTACTACTCCTAACTGCTCTCTATAATCCTTTTGAAGCTTTCTCCCTTTCACAGTGTAATTTTTCATTCAGTTTATGAATATTTATTAAGTACCTACTTTGTACCAAGTATTTTTTTAGTTGTGGAGAATGCAGCCTTCAACAAAACAAGTTATCCCTCCCCTACTGGAGCTGATGGTCAAGTAAGAAAAGGGGGCTTGTTAATAAGATAATAAGGTATAATATGAATTACATATTAGATGGTGCTATGTGATATGAAAAAACATATATGGGGATAGGAGTGTATGGGTGTGGTGACAGCTATAATTTTAAATAGCACGATAGTAGAAGCACTTATGAAAAAGGAAACATTTTAACAAATTGCTAATGGAGATGAGGGAGGGAACCATGAGCCTACCTAAGGGAAAATTATTGTTCCAGGCAGAGAGAATGACAACTTCACTCTTCTTTGATCTTTAAGTTAATCCCTCTATTTTTTAAGTTTAAATAAATTGTTTTTTGAAATGCAAGGTAGACTATGTTAAATATTTTATATTATGCAATACAATAAGAAATGACTATTACTGGAATAAAAATAAACATTTATTGACATTTTATCTACTGTACTTTAAAAATATTGTATTCCAAAAAGTATTCTACTTACATGTAAATTACCATTTCTCAACTCTACTAGTGAAAGTTGCAGAGAGTTGGGATGGGCTTGTGCATTTTCAGTATGTTTAGCAGCACCCCTGATCTCTACCTACCAGATGCCAGGAGTGCCTATGTACACATTTACGGTAACACCAACTGTCTCCAGATATCGCCAAGTGTCCCTGGGGAACAAAATCTCCACGCATTAAGAATTACTGATTTTAAAAAGGCCATGGTCAGCAGCCCTACAACTTCTGTAGTCAAGAATTCAGTACACCCAGTAAAGGACAAGTTTCTCCCCTAGAATAAGCTAGGAAGAGGCAGAAGCAGCAAGCTCTATGGATTTAAAATGGCAACACTTAAACCTTTAAGTACTTTTGTCATGCTATGTATGTCCTTTTCTTATTTATTCAAACATTTCCTAAAAATCAATAATCAGAATTGCAAAGCTAGGTTCACTGTTGTACTCATATAAGACTCAAATCCAATTTTGTTGATGCTACAAATGTCAAGACAATTTCAAATTATTTTGTACTAGAGACATATTATATAATCCCAGCTCTGTGATGGGATCAATCGATGGTTTTTATCCAATAAACATCTATTGAAAGTCTACTATATGTCAAATAATATGAATAAAAAGCTCCATCAAACAATATAAGAGACACTGAAATAGAGAGTCATGCACAATGTGAGAAGAGCTTCAGTACAGGAGTGAGCATGATGCCGATGTGCAAAAAGGACAAAACTTTTCATCACATCACAGTTCACTAACAGAGTGGTTGAAGATATTATTAGATAAAATATCACTTTTGTTAATTCTTATAAGGTAAATAAAAATTTTACCTACTTAGATGAGAAAAAAAAAACATTTGAACAAAGGGTATGTAAAATATAGAAAGAAAATTTAAATAACCAGAAATAAAACCAGTGTGTACAGGACTAAATAAGTGCTGGAATATATGGCCAGAAAGGAAGCAGGAGACTAGTTTATGAATGACTAAATGAAATCAGCACACATAGAAATGTGCAAAAGATTATAAAATATTTAGGACTAAACTCAACAAGATAAGCTGATTCCCTTTCAGGTGACTATATGCACACACAATATCGGCACACACACATATATAAGTCATATATATATAATATACTCACATACATATGTACATATCTCACTGAGCACAGAATAGCTAAATAATCTGTGTGTGTTTTAAAGTACTTTTTTGAGGTATGATTAACATACAGAAAGCTCTGCACATGAAATATAAACAACTTGATGAGTTGGAAAATAAATATATACCTGTGAAACCCATCACCACAGTCTATGCCATACAAATCGCAAATACTTCCAAAACTATCTCACATTTATTTAATTGAGACTGGTTTTCTCTGTGATAAGAACATTTTACGTGAGATCTACCCACTTAGCAAATATACACAATACTTTTAACGGTAGGCATTGTACAGTACAGCAGAGCTCTAGAACTTACTCTCCTTGTATACCAACATCATACCTTTTGAGCAATACCTTCTTCTCCTCTACTCCACTCCTGGCACCCACCAGTTCACTCTCTGCCTTCTATGACCTTGATTACTTTAGATTTGTCACGTGAGTGGCATTATTCATGTAGCTAATATAGAAAATAGTATGGAGGTTTCTCAAAAAATTAAAAATAGAACTATCATATTCTCCAGTAATTCCACTTAGTATAATATATATCCAAAGCAATTGACATCAGGATCTCAGAGAGATATCTGCCCTCCCATGTTCAATGAGGTAGCCAATATATGGAAACAGCCCATAAATCCAATAAATGAATTTAAAAAATGTGGTATATACATACAATGGACTATTATTCAGCTTTGATCAATGGAAATTCTGCCTTTGTGACAACATGGATGAACTTGGGGTTCATTTTGCTAAGTGAAATAAGGCAGACAAAAGACAAATTTGTGTATGGCTTTAACGCTGGTATATATCAAAGCTGAGATTTGCATGCATATCTAATTTAAAGCATGCTTTATCATTTGTACATGCTGCCTCTGATCCTAATTGGCCATGGAGTGAGCCATCTTCCCCACTTTATTACATACACATTACTTTCACATTTTCTTTCCTTAAGACCATTTTAAACATGCTACAGCTTTGCTACACCATCTCCAATTACTTTCTGTTAACCACAGAATGAAGCATACCACAAAATAAATTCATAGACTGATATCCATGACTATTTATAAACTCTCTAAAAAGTTCCACTGCCCATATTTTTATTTCATAGTTCATGGAATCAAATTTGTCATTCTAGCCTACTGCTCTAAAAGTTGTTTTCCATTTTCATGCATTTTTATTGACACAGTCCTTTCTGCTCTGAATGTCCTAATCCTTATATGTACTTATTTGAAATCCTTCCCAGTCACTAAGGACTTCAGTACACTCTTTTGTAAAACTCTTTGAATGATCTATTTTTAAGTGATCTACTCTATGTATATGTACATATATACTATATAGTGGACAGATGCAAATACCCTTATAATTAAATAAATAAATAAGCTCTATATTTTTAATCCAAATTATCATCTAATGTCCAGGACTTTTTGAATTCCATTGACCTATTTTCTCCAATTTTAGAAAACTATATTATAATTAATGAGCTTATCTTTAGTTTTTTACACTGGCAACAATAGAAACATTGCTCTGAAAAAACAAATATACTTTTTAAACAACCAGCTATCAGAAAATGATTCAGAAATGACAGAGAGGCTATTATTTTTTGGAAGATAAAAAAAAGTTTTTAATGGTTCAATAATGCATAAGAATAACTTAAAAAACTATATATTTGTGAATGTGCTTTAGCAATAGCCCACTACCACATTAGTAGACAAATTGAAAGTACTTTTTAAGAAATCAGTAAATGAGTAGATCAAAAAACTGTGATACATTTAGAAAATAGAATATTATGCAGTGCAAACAAAGAAGGAACAGCATGGTTGGAATGGGAGAACACCACACTAAGTAAAATAAGCCAGGCAGTAAAAGACAAATACCATATGATCTCACCTATAAGTAGAACCTAATCAACAAAACAAACAAATGAGCAAAATAGAACCAGACTCGGAAATGAAGAACAAACTGACAATGACCAGAGGGGAGGGTGGAGGAGTATAATGGGGGAAAAAAAAGGGAAAGAGCAAGCAAAGGATCATGAATAGAGGACTCTTGGACATGGACAGTTAGGGGCGGAATTGACTGTAGCAGTCAGCGGGGGACTGGGTAGTAGTGAGCAATGGGGAAAAAGTGAGGACACCTGTAACTAAAGAGCAATAACTAAAAAAATAATAAAAAATAAAATAAATTAAAAAAATAAAAATGCAGCTTTTGTTTTATTAATTGGTAACAGTTACCATGGCTTGTACTTTCCACATGAAAAATTATAATTTAATATGATGATGCAGACCCCAGCTCGTGGGGTCTGTAACATTGTAGATGAGATATGAGAAATTCACACGGACTACTGAGTCCTGTGGAGGAAAAGGGATGGCATGGCTTCTCTCTCAAGAGGAGGAAAAGCCTCGGCCCTTGCCTTGACAAATTTAATTGCTTTTCTGGGCACATTACATGATGGTCCTCATTTACTATGCACAGGTTGGCTTTAGGTGATTACCTTTTACAGAAAACAAAGGAGAGGATGCCACTAATCACATCACGGAAGAAGGATATTTGCAAATGCAAAGGGAAAAGTGGTTGAACTGGTTACATTCCATGGGGGGGGTTAGCACAGATTTTAGGAAGTTACAATAAGCACTTGCTGCCTCAATTCAGGGTAGTTTTAGCAGAAACAAGTCTCATAGCAGTTTAGGCACAATGTAGGCTGATTCCCGACGGGAGAACCTATTAGTGGGTGTGGGTCCTGTGTAGGCCCATGCCATGCAGAATGGTCTCCTATAATATGACTATAAATTATTAAGGAATCATTACATTTATGAATAAAAAATAGCTTTGCATGTGTGTGAATGTAGTTGTTGTAGGTACAACTGGGCACTAATCCTCAGGCGTTTATTAAACCTTCTCTACTGCCTGAATCCTAAAGCTTTTATGGGTCTACCATATTTTGCTGTGTATAATGTGCATATTTTACCTAAATTTTGAGAGGAAAATAAGGATGCATATTTTACACAAGCAGCACTAAAACATAGATGTGCATTTTACATGGCAAAATACAGATGTTTCTCCAGTGTGACTTGGATAAGTATTGATTTACCTAAGCCAACCATGCAGTTCTCTTTCCTAGTGACTGAGTCTCAGTGATCTATTTCTAAAGAGGACTTCAGGATAGTTTCCTTCATACTTAAAAAGGCAAATACAAATTTTTAAAATGGCATTCCATTCACATCTCTAGACATTGGTTCATGAGGATATGAGTCTCTTGAGTACAAAAGAAGCTCAGTAATATACTGAGGATAGCAGAGGGAAAATATAGCAAGACAATTCTGGGACTTGATGACTTATTGAACCACCTGATTGCCTAATGTTAGATTCATCTATCTTTTGACTTACTGTTATAAGAAAGCAGTTAATTCTGTTAATTTTAAGCCATTTTCAGTTGGACTTACTGTTTCTTATGGCAACTTGCATTTCACATGTGCAATGCGCTTGATCCAACATATTTCTGCTTTCTCCAGGACAGGGCAAGAGGAGAGCACAAAAGACAGAAAGAGCATAGGGGGTTGCAATAACAAAGTGGAGAATTCTGTATGTCACTTCTTTTCATGTCTATGGCCTAAAAATAGTATTAAGTTGAAGGTGTGGATCAATTTTTCTTTCCATTAGGTCTCAGGGTCCATGTCAGCCATTGTGGGTAGCTGGTTTCTCTGAGGGTGGTTTTAATGTTTGGTACCTATTTTTCAACTATATGGCCCTCATAAGTCAACCACTTCATTTGGTGCTCCTGAAATAAAGCAGTAATTTTCTCCAGCATTAGAAGAAAAACTGCCTGCCCTAAATTTATTGAAAAATGGCATTTTCTCTTCTACCGAGGTAAGAATTCTGATTCATATAAGTCTGATTTGATGAAACAATCTTGTGTTAGCTTACTACAGATCTTTTCACTATGCTCAAGGGTTATTGACAGCAGTAGAGTCATCAAGATTACTAAATTCTTTGAGCACCACTATATGACAAACACAATACTAAATGCTTTACTTAGATTAGCTCATTTATGTTTCACAATCATTGTAGAAGGTGTGGTTACTTACCCAGTCTTACAGGTGGAGTTACAAGAAAAAATGAAGAATCTAAGGTTCAGAAAAATATGCCAGCTTGTTCAGGTTTGTATAATTACTAAATAGTTATCCATAGATATGTATGTATGTGTATTTTTATCTATCTCCAAGAGTTAGGAATAAAAGTTCAAATAAGAAAGTCAGCCATTGATTGGCTTTCAGATAATAGATTGTTTTCTTCTAGTGAAAATTTGTTGTCATTTGATTTACAGAAAATAAGGAGGTACTAATTGATTTATGTCACCCTGAAACTAGGGTGCCAAAGGAAGAAATATATTCTGATGTTGTGTTATTGCTATAATTGCTTCAAACTTAATATTTCATGGACTGTTAGAAAAAAATGTGATTAACTTCTTCTTTATTATAAATATTAAATTATTAGGGCAAAAGTAGAAGTTCAAAAATAGGCATTATAAAAACTAATATCTAATTTTATATATGTCTACATATACACATATATAGTAACTATGTTAACATTTAAAATATATTTAAATGATTACTACAGATACTAAATATTTCCTACTATAAAATGCAGCTTTACATGAAATACAACATAAAAATGACATTTTGCTTTTGTAGATTGTATATATAATAACCAACATATTAACCATTTTTTGGCAGATTTTTCTCCAGTATTTCAAATGGCATAATCAATCAAATTGACTATACAATAATCCAAAATACCCATTAAGAAACAACCTTGAGGTGAAATGCTTTGACCTTTATGAAACTTTAAAGATTGACTTCCCCAAGGATCAATTTCTGACCCTATACTTTCCCTTTGAAGGTTGACACCCTGAGGCACTCCATCAATGTAATATTTATTGAAGTCTTTCACTTTCATAAGGGGTATATGCAACTACATTTATCATTTTTCTTCAGTGGAAAAATCCTCACTACAATAAGCTGAAAATCTATGAGAATTTAATTTCAGTACAGCTTCGTTTTGAGGTGAATGGTGTTAAATATACATATTTACAGATTTTTTAAGTAAAGAGCTACATGGTAGCTCTCCCTTAGCTAATACATTTCTTAGGAAAACTCTTATTTCAGGCTATAATAACTTGCATTACACTTGAAGAATAATTTTAGACCACAAACAAATGCATTACGTCCATTTATACCTGGTGTGAGGTGGTTACTCAGTCCTCTTTGGAAGTGTAATAAATACATGATGTCTACCAGATTAAAGGCATCATTCTCCACACTATAGTAGAAATCTGAATTTGGCTGCAAAGAATAGAAATTGAATCTGAATATCTGAAATTTATTGGAAAAAACTATGAGAGATTACAGAATTCAGAGAAAATTTAGAAAATCAACTTATGGATCCCAATAGAAGTAGGTCACAATCAGTCTGCTGCCAAGGAGTATTATTATCTCTGTGCTTGCCATTGCTGACATCATTACCACCATTGGTCTGCTACTGACTCAGTGTTGAACCCTTCATACTCTCAGCACTTTAACTGCACATGTGGACACTCCATTCAGCTACAGCCATAATGAAAATCACAGTCTGACTTGGGACATTTGTTTCATTCTCTCAAGTGTCAAAGTATAAGACATGTACTTTTTCATCATTCTTGAATCATGCATCAGTTACCAGGTGAAAGAGGGAGAAAAAAGGGAATATATAACATATCCCCTTGGATCCTATAGTGGAAGGAGCTACCAAGATTATTTGGGTTCATAGAAGCCAAAACCGAGATTAGTTAATAGTAAGGATACTCCACATACTGATATTTCCAAAATAAGGTAAAGTGGAGTGACACAGGAAAAAGACAGGTATTCTTTTTTATTTTTTTAATCATTGTTCAAGTACAGTTTTCTGTCCTTTACTCCCATCCCAGCCCACTCACCCATCCCTCCCCATCTCCCTCCCATTTTTATCCCTCCTAGATTTTGTCCATGTGTCCTTTGTATTTGCTCCTATAAACCCTTCCCATTCTCCCCTGAAATTCCCCTGAGATTCCCTCCCTTCTCCCTGACAGGTAGGTATTCTTTATATGGTACCAGAGAAATGATTTCATTTGAGTTGTGGAAGTGATCACAAATATATTAGGAGGTATTATATATAAACTTTTAAGTATTTCAATTTAAACATTAAATTAAAAAAATAATACTAATTTTAAATGTTTTCAGGAAATAGTGGAGAGAAGACTTTTCAACATGTTCTGAGGTAAATACAATATAAACCTCTTACTAAAATGTTATGAATATATTATAATAAAATTAGACATCAATATTCTTTTTTAGTATAATCACAAAAATTACTCATAAAATATTAACAAATTTAATTCAACAATATATAATAATTATATTATATCATGACCAATTGTATCTCACTAAAAGTACAAGGTTAGTTTTACATTCAAAAAGCAATCAAAGTAATGCATGGCATTAACAGTATAAAGAAAAACAATTACATACTCATTTCAACAGATGCACAGCAAGAATTTGACAAACTCAGCGCTTTATGGTTTTAACAAAAATATTATCAATAATGTAAGCTATGAGAGCCTCCTCAATCTAATAAATGCCAATCAAAAAAATACCAACAGTGCATATATACTTCATAGTAAAATATTGAACACTTGCCTGAAGGTCAAAAACAAGTCAAGGATATCAGTTATTTAATTCCATTTAACATTGTACTGTACTAGAAGATAATTAAATAAAAGGCAAAGATTAGAAAATAAAAAGAAAAACTGTGATTATTTGTAGATGACATGGTTATGTACAAAAATGCTATTCAAACTACAGAATAATACTAGAAATAATTAGGTCAATGTACAAAAAAATCATTTTTTTCAATATATTTCCTGAGACAAGTGGAAATGAAATAAAAGCAACATCATTTATAAGTTGTTGAATTGCATTAAATATATAAGAATAAAAATTAACAAAAATTATTGCAAAATACAAAACCTTGATAGCACAAATTAATGAAGATTTAGGAAAAACATTTAATATGTTTATGTTGTAAAATTGAATTATTAAAATATCCATTCACTGCAAAGTGATCTATATTAAATTTAATGTAGTTTCAGTCAAAATTACAGGAAAAACTTTTAGAATTACTCAATAAATTCAGGAAAGTCACAGGATACAAAATCAACATACAGAATTAGTTGTAATTTTTATACACTAACAAACATCTGAAAAAGTAAAAAAAAACATGCTATTCTCAATGGTATCAAAAACAGTTAAATACTTAGTAATAACTTTACCCAAAAAGATGGAAGATCTGTACACTGAAAACTATAAATTTTGATAAATAAGATTAAAGAAGAAACAAACATAATAAAAGATTTTCTGTAATTATGGGTCAGAGGAATTAATATTGTTAAAATGTCCATACACTTCATACCAGTCATAATAGCCATCATTAATAAGTCAACAAACAACAAGTGCTGGCAAGGTTGTGAAGAAAAGGGAACCCTAGTACACTGTTGTGGGAATGCAGACTGGTGCAGCCACTATGGAAAACAGTATGGAATTTCCTCAAAAACCTAAAGATGGAACCACCTTTCAATCCAGTGATCCCACTGCTAGGACTATACCCTAAGAATCCTGAAACACCAATTCCAAAGAACCTATGCACCCCAATATTCATAGCATCACTATTTATAATATCCAAGTGCTTGAAAAAGCCTAAGGGCCCATCAGTAAAACAAGTGGATCAAAAAACTGCAGTACATTTACGCAATGGAATACTATGCAGTGGAAACAAGGATTTCCTGCCCTTTGCAACAGCCTGGATGTAACTGGAGAGCACTTTGCTATGTGAAATAAGCCAGGTGGTGAAAGACAAATACCATATGATCTCACCTATAAGTTGAACCTAACCAACAAAATAAAAAAAAATGAGCAAAATAGAAACAGAGACATGGAAATAAAGAACAAACAGACAGTCACCAGGGGGATGGGAGAGGGGGATAATGGGAGAAAGAAGGGGAAGGTGCAAGCAAAGGAACATGGAGGACTCATGGGCATGGACAATAGGGGCTCAATGACTATGAGAGTAGTGGGATTCAGGGCTGGGGTGAGCAAGGGGGAAAAAACAAGATAACTGTAACTGAACAACAATAAGTTTTTTAAAAATCACCATAAAATGTCCATACTACCCAAAACTATCTATATATTTAATGCAATGTCTATCAAAATTCCAGTGACTTTTTTACAGAAACAGAAAAAAAAATCCTAAAATTGTTATGGAACCACAAAGACAATGAATAATCTAAACAATCTTAAGAAGGATGAACAAAGCTGCAGTTATCCCACTTTCTAATTACAAACTATACTACAAATTTATAGTAGGCTAAACTGTATGATACTGGCATGAAAACAGACATAGGCAAATAGAAGAGAATGACACCTCAGAAATAAACTGTCACATAATAGTCATCAAAACTGTGACTAGGAAGCCAAGAATACTCAATGAGGAAATGATAGTCTCTACAATAAATGGCAAAACTGAACAACCAATTGAAAAAATAAAATAAAATTGAATCCCATCTTATACCAGTTATAAAAATTAACTCAAAATGAATTAGACTTAAACACTAGAACTGAAACCACGAAACTCCCAGAAGGGAAAATCTCCTTTATATTAATCTCACAATGATTTTTTTTGGATATGACACCAAAAGCACAAGCAACAAAAGCAAAAATCAACCTGTGTTACTACATCAAAGTAAAATGCTCTACATAGAAAAAGAAAAATCAACAAAATAAAAGACAATCTGCAGAATGGGATAAAATATTTGCAGAAATATACTGATAAGGGAATAATATCCAAAATATACAAAGAACACATACAACTCAATAACAAAAACAAATGTGATTTTAAAATGGTCAGGGAAACAGAAAAGACATTTTTCCAAAGACAGAAATGGACAACAGATACCTGAAAAGAAGCTCAACATCACCAATCATCACAGAAATGCAAATTAAAATCACAGTGAGATACCACCTTACAGATATTAGAATTGGTATGATAAAAAAAAGAGAGAGAGAGACATAACAAGTGTTAGCCTGTGAAGAAAAGTAAACTTATGTTTGCTGTTGGTGGGAATATAACTTGGTGCAACCAGTAAGGAGAGTCCTTAAAAATTAAAATAGAACTATAGAACTATCATAAGATCAGCAATCCTACTGATGGATACATAACCAAAAGAAATGAAAACAGGATCTTGAAGAGATATGTGCACCTCCATAATCATAGCAATATTCGTCACAAAAGTCTAGATTTTGAAAAAATATGTCAGTCAATGGGCATATGGATATACATATACACATACATATATACATTATTTTAATATAGCCATTAAGAAGGAGAAAATCTCACCATTTAGGACAACATAGACGAACTGTGAGGGAATAAGTCAGTGAAAGCAAATACTCCATGACCTCATTTACATGGGTAATCTAAAATATCTGAACTCATAGAAGCAGAGAGTAGAATGGTGGTAACCAGTAAAGGGGAAATGAAGAGAAGTTAGTCAAAGGGTACGAACTTCCATTTATAAAATGAGTAAGTTCTGGAGATCTAATATAAAACATGGTAATCATAGTTAAAATATGTATTAAATACTTAAAATTTATGAAAAACTAGATCTAAATGTTCTCACCAAAAAAATAAAATGGTAATTATGTGACACCATAGAGATCTTAGCTAACACTATGGTGGTAATCAATTTGCCATATATAATCATCATGTTGTACACCTTAAACTTAACCTGGAAAAAAGTAGATAAAGAATAGCTTAACTTGGACATTTTGAGTGTAGTCATTTGACAGTAGAGTTGCTATATCTCTATAGTGTTATTACTCCTAAAACCACAACTACTAAGGAAACTATTCATGATTCCATAATATATACTCTTTTCAATGACTCTCTGGATTTGGTTTTAATTATATTCCATTATTTGAAGCTTACTCTATTAATAAAAATTATTGAAGGCAAACTGAAAACTGATGTAAAAATTAAGATTTGTGTCCCTGACTGGTATAGCTCAGTGGATTGAGCACAGGCTATGAACTGAAGGGTAGCCGGTTCAATTCCCAGTCAGGGCACATACCTGGGTTGCTGGCCAGGTCCCCAGTGGGTCCACATCAGAGGCAACCACACATTGATATTTCTCTCCATCACTTTCTGCCCCCTCTCCCCCTCTCTAAAAATATATCAATGAAATCTTTAAAAAAGTTAAGATTTGCGAAAGTTGTTATTTGTCTCAAATACTTAAAAATATTAGCCATACTTTTGGCAATAAATGCTTTCTAGATTTTCCTACAAACTACTGTTCATACACCAGTTTACCAAGTATTTTTATTTTTTTAATTATTTTATTATTGTTCAAGTACAGTTGTCTGCATTTACCCCCAAGTATTTTTAAATCATAAATAAGGTATCAATTTTGTTAATGTACATATATGATTTTATATATTTATATTAGATATGTATGAGGCAATTATTGAAACTTTAAATGAATATGGCAAAAATCACTGAATAAAATAAACTCCATTTATGACACTGCAAAAGATTAGATTACAATTTCACACTTTTATTTAAAAAATCACACTTACACTGTTTTTTTTCTCCCTCTGAGGTATCAGTGCTCCCTGAAGTTAGTTATCTTTCTTCCCTGAAGTAGCTAATTCAGTGTATAATTTTATACTTAATGTAACCCTTATTTAACAGGCAAAATCACTTCAACCAGCTCTTTTATCTGTGACATTTTATACTGAATCAGTTGCCACTAAAGCAACATACATCTTCTTTGTTATCAAATACAATTAGTCTGAGTTTACACATATCCATGTCTTTCCATTCTTAGCATAACATTCCAGGAAGTAGAACCCCATGTGACTTGAGAAGTTTATCATCTGTGTTTCAAGTGAAAACACAATATTTAAAAATGTCATAGTTTATAAAATCATATATTTATTTTTGTGGTATTTTTACTAATCTGGGTATTGAAGCTTAGAATCACATTTGTGAATAATGAACAATAAGAAATCTCCACATTCTTTGAGCTTCCAAGTGTTAGGACAAGCCATTTTTCCACAGAATTGACAGGAAGACACTTTGTGGAGTCTGGAATACCTTATGCATGAACACTTCATTGGAACAAATGGGCTGTTTTTCCTCCTTGTAGAAAAGCAAGGGATGCTCTAAAAATATCAACAAGGAAATGTTCTTCAGCAGAAGGATAGATAAAGAAAAATATGTATGCATGCACATACAGGGTATGGCAAAATTAGGCTTATGTTTTTTTGTATAAAATAACGCAATAGTTAATAAATAATAATACAAAAATAAAATCTGTGTTCTGTTTACTCACAACTGTAAACCCAATTTTGCTCCATCCTGTATAATCAGCTGGAAAAAGGGAAATTCTCACATTCACAACAACATGGGTAACATTGGAGTACATTATGCTAAGTGATATAAGCAAGACACAGAAAGGGAAATAGTACATGATTTCACTTATATGTGGAATCTAAAATAGCTGGACTTATAGAATAAGGGTAGAATGGTGGTTTCCAGGGTTGAGCAGGAGGGAGAAATGGGGTAAATATGGTCAAAGGATACAAATGTTCAGTTATGCAAGATGAATAAGATCTAAAGATTAATATACAGCATGGTGATGATAATTAACAATATTGTATATTTGACATTTGTGTAGAAGTTACATCTTTAAATTTTCTCAATGCACAAACACACAAAAAATATAACTATGTAGAGGTGAGGAATATGCCAAACTGTTTGATTGTAGTGATCTTTTCATTATATATGCACATCATCACACCATTATCCACCTTAAATATATACAGTTCTTATATATCAAAGATATCACAAGTAGGCTATTTTAAAAAAAAAAAACATATATTTGAAACACCCTATTTCTCCTAACCTAAGAACTAATAAACAATATATCTCCTGATCTGGGTGGGATAGAGGATGGTGAGCTTGGAATAGGCAAATCATCCTGCATTTCTATCATCTGTCCTGGTTCACAAGAAAGTACCTGGCAGTGTCCACTAAGGGGCTATAGAACCTTAGAAGCTTTAATCTGGCAGAATGCAACCTCTCTAATAGGAGCTAAGCTAAATAAAAAACTAACACTACCAAGCTATAACTCCCATTCCTGGCAAATGCATTACAAAAGAGAGGACACTCAGGGTCCTCAAAAAAAACATGCTAATGTGTTCAATGAAAGAGGCAGCACTTGGCCACCTTGTACATAGAAGGACTAAAAACAACCAGGGAGTCTGGGACAGTTTCAAAGTGAATAGGACTGATTTTCAAATAATCTTAGAAAAATTAAAAATTATTGCAGCATTATTCACAGTGGCTAAGACATGGAAACAGCTAAGAGTCCTTAACAGATGATTGGATAAAGATGTGGTACATATTCACAATGGAATGCTACCCAGCCATAAAAAAAGATGAAATATTTACACTTTCAACAATATGGATGAACTTTGAGAATATCATGCCAAGTTAAATAAATCAGAGAAAAAAGTTAAGAACCATATGATTTAACTTATATATAGGATATAAAACAGAGCAACAAATGAACAAAGGAATAAAAACTCATAGACACAGATAACAGTATGGTGATTACCAGAGGGAAGGAAGGGGGGGCAGTAAAGGGTTAAAGGGAGTCAAATGTATGGTTACAGAAGAAGGTTTGACTTTGGTGGGCATACAAGGCAATATAAAAATTATGCATCATAAAAATTTACAATTTGAACCTATATGATCTTAATAACAAATGCCACCCCAATAAATTTATTTTAAAATATTAATGAAAAGTCATGGGATTGAGCAGAGATATCATTAAACATCTTTATTCAATTATAAATAGGAGTTTAAATTAACCTGGCTAGCCACAGTTATTATTTTTAAAAATGTAACTCATCAATGAACTAAAATTTACAAATTAAATTATATTTGCTACATGCTAGCATGTTTTCAAAATACAATGTAGAATATTTGAATGAGTGCAAGATTTGGAATTTAAATTTCACTTCTGCCACTAATATTGTATCAATGAATAGCTAACTCATCTCTCAAAATCTATTTGTAGAAATGTCTATAAAAATCTTACCTAATGCACAGAATTATTTTAATCATTAAATCAAGATAATGAACCAAAAAATTGTAAACTACAATACAATTCAAGAGAACTAATAGCAATGGAAGAGAGATTCACAAGCTATGTAATGTGTGTCTGATTCCATAGCATAAATCTTTCCTCATTGTTCCTGTGCCTTTCAGCTCTGTTTTCATAATATTTGAAAAATTTCAGAAACATAAATAACTTAATGTACATTTTGGTACAAGGTGTACTTTACAAAGGAAATAAAATTCATGGTATAATCTGGAAGAAAGGGAGGACTTAATAATGACAGACAAGAATATCTTATGTTTGCTTTTCACACTTCCTCATGTGTTTTACCCACATTTAGTCAGTATCTGTTATGTGTAGGTCACTAATTTAGGTACTTCTGTTTTAAAGAATTCAATTGTTGAAGGAAAGGATTAAATCAAAGTTGCAGGGAGAAAAACAAGATACGTAAACACATATTTATAAATATATACTAGAGACACTGAAATTAAGAACAAATGGACACTAACCAGAGGGGAGATGGGAGGTGCTAATGTGGGAAAAGGATGAAGAGTTTTCAGGAACAACTATGAAGGACACATGGACACAACCAGGGTGGGGTGGGCTCAGGGGAGGGAGGTGAGTATGGCTGGGGTCGGGGGAAGAGGTAGGGGAAAAAGGCAGACAATTGTATTTGAACAACATTAAAATTTTAAAAGTGGGAAAAATATATCTAACACATATTTGTATATAAAACATTTATATATAATATGTTGATATACATATTTCTGAATGCTTAGGAAATTGAGTTATATGGAGCAAAAATTATAGGCAAGAATACAGAAAATAATAGGTCAGGAAGATGAATGTAATTCTTTTTCATAAGGTGGCCCGAAAAAAAATAGTCTCTAGGGAAATTATATTTCAGCACACACTTACATGAGGTAAGGATCCCTGTGTCTAGAAGAGCTTTCCAGCCATGCAATTAGGAGAAAAGGAACTGTTCCTGAAATACACTGGAAGTTTTAGAGAAATGACTAGACAAGCAGTTGACTCACTGAAGAGATGGAGAAGGGGTCAGATTGTAAAGGCCTCAAGTGTGCTTGGAAGCTAATAAGAGATTTCGAGAAAGAGTTTCATTGCTCAAAGATAACTCCAGCAGGTTTATGGAAAAACTGATTCCCATGACATAGGCTAATACTGTGCTAACCTTGAAAGAAAAATTTGTGGGGACAGAGTGGCAGAGGTAGAGATGATAAGAAATATTTACAGCAATGTAAAGCCCACGAGACTTGGATACGTGTGGTTAACTGGAGAGATAAATTAAGGGTAGCTCCAAGATGGCTGTATTTTAATGAGAGACACAAAAGAGGGAAAGGGGATACGACCAATGTGCAACCTGAGACTCAAATAATGTGTCTTTCATCCTGTCTGTACCTTTTTCTAAATTTGTTAGTTTATTTCAAATCTTTGTTTTGGTTCTCACAGTGGATTTTACATTGATTTAATAAATCAAATGTTCAAAGCATTTTAAGTTGGTCTTTGAGTATTTCTGCTCTGCAACACCAGGAATAGCTTGCCTATGAGTATTTCTGCTCTGCAACACCAGGAATAGCTTGCCTAATAGAATAGTTAGAAGCTGCCATTCCATCACGATAATTTTCCATATGATAGAGGAACAGAGAAATAAGCAATAACTAGGGAGATATGGGGAGTTTAAAGCAGACTTTTAAGAGGACAGATAAAGAATTGTCAGTGGTGATTTCAGACCTTCTTCACCTCACTCACAGCAGTAATTTTGCCTCCACATTTCCTTTAAAAATAAAAGAAGTCATTTACCCTGGCCAGGTGGTCAATTGGTTGAAGTGTAGTCCCATACACCAAAAGGCTGTGAATTCAAAAAAAATATTATTTACTTTTGGCAATGACCCATTAATTGGGTAAAATCATGATACAAATTAGAGAGCTTATGTTCACACAAAAAGCAGTACAATATTTAGGCAACTTTATTGATAATAGCCCCATACTGGAAGTAATCTCAATATCTTTCAATGAGGGAGTGGCTAAACAAATTGTGTTACATCCATAACTTGGATTATTACTCAGTGACAAAAAGGACAACTTCATTCATCCAACAACTTGCACCAAGGGAATCATATGCTCACTGAAAAAAAGCCAATCCCCAAAAGTAGCATACTGTTTGATTCCATTTATGTAACATTCTGGACATTAAAGTATAGAAAGGGATGACAGATTTGTATTTTTCAAGAGTTAGGGAGGAAGGAAAAGTGATTGCTGTTTCCATAAAAGGGTAGCACGAAGAATGACAGAATCTTATTTTTTTGCCTTTGCTGTGGTTATAGCCACAAGAATCTACACATGTGATAAAATTGCATAGAACTAAATGCACACACACACACATATGACTGCGTGTAAAACAGATGAAATTTGAATGAGATCAGTGAATGCTATCAATGTTAATTTATATCAAGTTATACAAGATATTGCCACTGAGGAAATTGAAGGAAGGTTATATAAGATATCTTTATAATTTCTTTCAGCCACTTGTGAATCTATACTTTATCTCAAAATAAAATTATATATATAACTCAATCAAGAGGATAGAAAATGTGAATGGAATGCTATATCTATTTGAAAATATTTAATTAGTAAATGAAAACCTTCCCACAGAGAAAGCTCAAAACTTTGATGACTTCAGAGAAATTTTCCACCCACTTAAGAAATAACATCAATTTTAAATCTTCTCCTCCAAAGAATAAAAAGGAAAATCTCTGATGATATGCATGCTAAAGTATTTACTAAAGAAGTGTACCGATGTTTGTAACTTAATTCAAAAATGCCTCAAGTACAAAATGAATTGAGAGATTAACATAGAGATGCGTAGATATGTAATAAAGGAACAACAATAAAAGCCTAATGTAGGAGCTAGATGGTGATACCACATTATTTTATTGTTTAATTCATCAAAATTCTCTTTGTGTTTAAGTATTTTCTTAAGAAAATGTTGAAAAACGGAAAGCAAACATTAGAGAACATGAATGTAGACAGTACGTAGATGTAATTTTTGCAACAAAAGGATCTTGAGTAGATGAGAGAAGGCAATTTTAGAGATTGACTTTAGATGATAATATGGAGAGTTTATATATGTTGCTAGTTCTGAGAACTGGGAATAAAAGGCTACCAAAGCAATTCAAAACATTATAGAACAATGAGACTATTGTGTAATTATCGTATTAAATTTATAAAAATACTTGATAAAATCAAACACTCTTTTATGAAAAAAATCTCAAAAAAGCTAAGAATATAAAGGAACTACCTCCATTACTTAAATTCTAACAAAAAAAACCATACAGAATATTGATTGCTAACAGCCTAATTAATGATGAAGTATTGGGTGTTCTTCCCTGAGGTTGGGAGTAATATAAAGATAATCTATAATCATTTTTTCTGTTCATCATTGTACTGGAAGACCTAGCTATTACATTAAGGATTAAGGTCTAAATAAACATAATACATATATATATATAATATTTATATAAAATTTTATATATTTTGTTTAACTATGATTCAGCCATTTATTTTTAATTTAATCTTTATTGTATTTTTTCCATTACCATTTAGTTCCCTTATACACCCCTGCCCCCAGTAATCACCACGCTGTAGTTCATGTCCATGAGTCCTTTTACTTTTTTGCTCTATTCCTCCACCCTATAGCCTCTCCACCCCCACCAGCTGTCATTTGTTCTCTATCTAGAAGTCCATGTTTTGCTTGTTAATTTAGTTTGTTCATTAGATTCCACATATGAGTGAAATCATATAGTACTTGTCTCTCTGACTAGCTTGTTTCATTTAGCATAATGTTGTCTAGGTCCATCCATACTGTTGCAAAGGGTAAAATTTTCTTTTTTATGGCTGATGAAAATTTCATTGTTTAATGCTCTATAGTTGTTTCATCCATTCATCTTTTGATGAACATTTGGGCTGCTTTCATATGTTGGTGATTGTAAATAATGCTGCAATGATCATAGGGGTGCTCATGTTCTTTCAAATTAGTGTTTTGGATTCCTTCAAACATATTATATGAAGTGAGATCATTAGGTCAAAAGGTAGATCCATTTTTAATTTTTTTGAGGTATTACCATACTGCTTTCCACAGTGGCTGCACCAGTCTGCATTCCCACCAACAGAGCAAAAGCGTTCCCCTTTCTCTGCATCCTCAATAGAACTTATTGTTAATTTATTTATAATAGCCATTCTGACAGGTGTGAGAAGGTATCACATTGTTATTTTAATTTGCATTTCCCTGATGATTAGTGATGTTGAGCATCTTTTCATATATCTGCTGGCCATCTGTATGTCCTCTTTGGAGAAATGTCTATTCAGGTCGCTTTTTCCATTTTTAATTGGATTATTTGTTTTTTTGGTGTTGAATTTTGTAAGTACTTTATAAATTTTGAATATTAATCCCTATCAGTGAGTATGTTCTCCCATCAATGGGTTGTCTTTAAATTTTGTTAATGATTTCCTTTGTTGTGCAAAAATGTTTTTAATTTAATGTAGTGCTATTTGTTTATTCTTTTTTTCTTTTGTTTCTGTTACCTGGGGAAATGTTTCTCATAAACATTTTCTATGGGCAATGTCCACGATTTGCTGCTTATGTTTTCTTCTAGGATTTTTAGAGTCTAACATTTAAGTTTCAGGACTAACATTTAAGTCTTTGACCTACTTTGAATGTATACTTGTGTGTGGTATAAAATGGTGTAGTTTCATTTTTATACATGTATGTGTCCAATTTTCCCAACAACATTTATTGAATACACTATCATTAGTCCATTGTGTGTGCTTGCTTCCTCTGTTGAATATTAATTGACTATAAAGATGTGAGCTTATTTGGGGACTCTCTTTTCTGTTCATTTGATCCATGTGTCTCTTTTTGTGCCTGTAATAGGCTGTTTTGATTACTATGACCTTATAGCATAGTTTGATATTAGGTAGTGGGATTCTGCCAACTTTGTTCTTCTTTCTCAGGATTGCTGTTGCTATGTGGGGCCTTTTGTGGTCCCATATAAAGTTCTGAAATATTTGTTCTAGTTCTGTGAAATATGTCATTGGAATCTTAATAGGAATTGCATTTAATCTATAGATGATTTGAGTAGTATGGACATTTTAGTGATGTCAATAAGCATTATGCTAATTGAAATATATCAGGTGGTAAAAGAAAAATAGCATATAATCTCACCTATAAGTGGAACTTAATTAACAAAACAAACAAGCAAGCAAAATATAACCAGAGACATTGAAATAAAGAACAAACTGACAGTAACCAGAGGGGAGTGGGGAGGGGGATAATATGGGAAACAAGGGGAGGGTTGTCAGGAACATGTATAAAGGACACAGGGACAAAGCCAAGGGGGAAAGGCTTGAGGATGGGAGGTAGGAATGGACAGGGAGTGGTGGGGGTAAAATGGAGACAACTGTACCCAAACAACAATAAAAAAAAATCTTCACATTAAAAAATAATCTTCCTATCCATGAACATGATATCTGCATACACTTACTTGAATCTTCTTCCATTTCCTTCTTCAACGTCTTCCAAAATTCCAAATACAGTTCTTTCCATCATTGGTTAGGTTTATTCTTAGGTGTTTTACTGTTTATGTAGCAATAGTGAATGGGATTATTTTTTTAATTTTCCTTCCTATTAGTTCATAATTGGCATATAAAAATGCAACTGATTTCTGGATATTAACTTTGTATCCAGCTACTTTGCTGAATTTATTTATCAGTTCTGGTAGTTTCTTGGTGGAATCTTTGGGGTTCTCTATATACAGTATCATCTGTAAATTATGACAGTTTTCTTTCTTATTCTAGTCTGATTGTTGTGGCTAGGATTTCCAGTACTATTTTGAATAAGAGGTGAAAGCAGACATCCCTGTCTTATTCCCAATCTTAAGGAGAATGTTTATAGTTTTTGAACCATGAGTACAATGCTGGTAGTGGGTTTGTCATATGTGGTATTTATAGTGCTTAGTTATGTTTTCTCCATTCCCACTTTGCTGAGAGTTTATATCAGAAATGGATGCTGGATTTTATCAAAAGCTTTTTCAGCAATTATGGATATCATCATGTGGTTTGTACCCCTCAATTTGTTTATTCAGTGAATCATATTTATTGATTTGCAAACATTGTACCAACCTTTCATTCCTGGAATAAATCCCACTTATTCATGATGTATGATTTTTTTTTTGATGCACTGCTGTATTCAGTTTGCTAACATTTTGTTGAGGATTTTAGCATCTATGTTCATCAGGGATATTGGCCTATAATTTTCTTTCTTTGTAGTGTCTTTATCTGGTTTTGGAATTAGGATCATGCTGGCCTCATAAAATGAGTTAGGGAGCCTTCCCTCACTTGAATTTTATGTATTGGTTTCAGAAGGAGAGGTGTTATTTCTTCATAGAATGTTTGGTAAAATTCACCTGTGAAGTCATCTAGTCCAGGGCTTTCATTTATTCATAGTTTTTTTTATTAATGCTTGAGTATCATTAAGTATAATGTGCCTATTTAAAATCTGTGATTTATTTTTCTTTTCTGAATCTTCCTGATATATTTTTGGAAGATTGTTTCTAGGAATTTATCCATTTCATCCAAAATGTGTAGTTTGTTGGCATATACTAGTTCATAGTATTTTCTTACAATCCTTTTTATTTCTTTGGTATCAATTGTTAATTCTCCTCTTTCATTTTGGATTTTATTTATTTGGGTCCTGTCTCTTTTTTCTTGATGAGTCTGGTTAAAGGTTTGTCAATCTTTTTTTTTTTTTTTTCCAAAGAACCAGCTCTTGGATTCATTGATCTTTTATATCAATTTTTTAGATTCTATTTCAGTTATGTCTGCTCTAATTTTTATCATTTCTTCTTTCTACTCATTTTGGGCTTTGTTTGTTGTTCTTTATCAAGTTCCTTTAAATGTGAAGTTAGATTGTTTATTTGAGCTTCTACTTGTTTTCTGAGGTAGGCATATAATACTATGAATTTCCCTCTTAAGATTGCTTTCCCCATGTCCCACAGATTTTGGATGGTTGTGTCCTCATTTTCATTTGTTTCAAGGTATTTTTAAAATTTCTTCCTTGATTTCATTGTTGACCCATTCATTGTTTAATAACATGTTATTTAGCTTCCATGTTTTTTCATGGTTTTCATTGTTCTTCTTGTGATTAAATTCTACTTTCAAAGCATTGTGGTCAGAGAAGATTCTTGATATGATCTCAGTCTTCTTAAATTTATTGATACTTGTTTTGTGTCCTAACATGTGGTTTATTCTAGAAAACGTTCCATGTGCACTTGACAAGTATACATATTCTGCTGCTTTGGGGCGATATGCTCTGAAGATATCAAGTAAATCCATTTGATGTACTGTGTCATTTAAGGCTCCTGTCTCCTTGTTGATTTTCTGCCTTAAGATCTACCCACTGATGTCAATAGGGTGTTAAAATCCCCAACTATGACTGTATTTCTGTCATTCTTTCCTTTTATGTCCATCAAAATCTGCTTCACATATTTAGGTGCTCCTATGTTGGGAGCATAAATGTTTACTAGGGTTATATTCTCTTGTTGGCTTGTCCTCTTTATCATTATGTAGTGTCCTTGTTTTTCTCTTACTATAGCCTTGATTTTAAAGTCTAATTTTGTTAGATATAAGTACTGCTACTCCTGTTTTCTTTTTTACATTTGCATGAAATATATTTTCTGACCCTTTACTTTTAGTATGTGTGCAACTTTTGATCTGAGATAGGTCTCTGGGAGGCAACATCTAAATTGGCCTTGCTTTTTTATCCATTCAGTTATCTTATTTTTTTGTGGTTGGAACATTTAAGCCTTTTACTATTAAGGCGATTATTGATAGATGTATATGTAGTACCATTTTATTGTTAAGCTGTTTTCCTTTGTTTTCTTCTTTTCTCTTTTTCTTCTTCGTTATAAAGCAAGCCCTTTAACATTTGTTGCAGTATTGGTTAGGTGTCAACAAACTCCTTTAGCTTTTTCTTGTCTGGGAAGCTCCTTATTTCTCTTTTGATTTTAAATGTTAGCCTTGCTGGGTAAAGTAGCCTTGGTTGTAGGTCCTTGCTTTTTTCACCTTGAATATTTCACACCACTCCCTTCTGGCCTGAAATATTTCTGTTGAGTAAGCAGGTGACAGTCTGATTTGTGCTCCCTTGTAGGTAACTACCTACTTTTCTCTTGTGGCTTTTAGGAATCTTTTCTTGTCTTCAAGCTTTGTCATTTTAATTATGATGTATCTCTGTGTAGGCCTCTTTCAGGTCTAATTTATTTGTGACTCTCTGAACATCCTGGACTTGTGTGACTTTTTCCTTCATCAAATTAAGGAAGTTTTCAGTCATTAGTTCTTCAAATATGTTCTCAATTCCTTGGTTGTTCTCTTCTCCTTCTGTTATTCCTATGATGCAGATGTTGCTATGTTTCATGTTGTCAAAAATATTTCTTAAGCTCTCCTAATTTTTTAAAATTTATTTTTCTTTCTGCAGCTTTGCCTGGGTGTTTCTTTTCTACCTTGTCTTCCAAACCACTGAATCTATCCTTTGCTACATCTAACCTACTATTTATTCCTTCCAGTGTATTGTATATTTCAGTATTTCAGATATTGCATTCTTTATTTCTGACTGGTCCTTTTTTTTTTGGTTTCTATGTGTTTTTTCATGTTGTTGAGTATTCTTATAATCATTACTTTAAACTCTGTCTGATAAATTGCTTCCCTCCATTTCCTCTAGTTCTTCTGGAAAATTCACTTGTTTATTCATTTGGTGTCTGTTTCTTTGTCTTCCCATTATGACTGTTTCTTTGTATATTCTACCTTAATTTGTTAAACTAATCAGTCATTTAACTGATTGGTTGTTAATCTAATCAAGCTGTTATCAGCAACTGGGTTTAAGTAGCACAGGGAGGAGCACAGTAATTCCTGTGAGCAGGAGTATTGTTTCTCCTCAGGGTGATGCCATTCAGAGAGGAGTGCTCTGCCTGAGAGAGATGTCTCTTACAGTGCAGGGGATGAGTCAGCACAGGGATCTTGGCTGCTACTCCTTCAGTTCTCTCCCCAGAGACACAATCCCAGACTCTCATCAAGTGACTCTAGTCCACTGTGCCCTCCCTTTGCAAGAGCCCAAGGTAAGTGGACACAAACAATTTTTTGTGCAACAGCCCTTTAAGAGGCTCTCTACATCTCCAACCATCCTCCCTGTCAGACAGAAACCCTGCTGCTTTTCACAGCCGGATATTATCTGGATTCCTTTCTGGCTCTGGTGCAATAGGCTGGCAAGCCCAGTTTGGGGTTTAGACTCCACACTTCTTGGTGGAAAACCCCCTGCCTGCTGAAATATCCCACTGGCATTTCAGCTGCCACCAATGGGAGCACAGCCAGCCCTCTTGCTACTCCTCTGCACTCCATACCAGTCCTGTCATGGTGAAGTGGTTTCTTCTGTCTGTCCATGGTTATGAGGTTTCTCTCTAGTTATTGTTCCATTGGTTATTCTGTATGATTTCTCTACAATTTGGTTGTAATTCCAGATTGTCTTGGGAAAAGCTTAGTGTAGCTTCCACTTACTCCTCTTATATCTTGGATCTAGACATTTAGTTTTTAAGAAAAGAAAAACAATGTCTCTATTTTATTATAGATGTAATCATATACAAATATATGCTTTGTACTTTTCAACATTAAACAAAACCACAGCTAATATATACTTAAATAGCTTACATTAAAGCAGTACAAAAAGTACAAAATGCCAGTTAAATTTTCTTCTATCTCTATATTTGCAATATTGTAAGAACTTATGACTTTTCTTGATACCTCACTCTGATATATTAATTTGATAAGAAACTGAAATGAATTACAAACCAACACCAAGAAAATGCTATAAATAGTTAGCAATCTTCTTCATCATTAGAAAGTTGAAAGCCATCCCTCTAAATTCTTCTATTTTTCCTAGCAAACCAAATGGTAGGAATGCAAATCAGAAAAGACAGGTTGGCCTTAATGAAGTTTCACAGATTAAGGCCAAGTTCACTCAGACTCCATTTCTTATTCATAATATAACATCTAACCTTCTCATGGATATGAACTGTGGAAATTTGACATATGGCAACAATCATAAGAGAGTCCTGGAATGAAGCTGAGTATGCTACCACCGCTTGGAAGTGATGCTTATTATAAAAGTCTGTGAACAATTTCAGGGAATCATGGCTAGTAGAAAATCCTAGTAACTCATGCTTATTGATCCAGATCCCAGGCAATGGGAGCAGACATCATATATAGAGACATGTTCAGAACCACAGAATAGCTTTATGAAATTCTTCACATTTGGAGGTAGAAAAGATCATAGGAATGGACTTTTTCTTTTTTTGTTGAACACATGAGATACAAAAAGGGAGAATATTTTGTTTAAGGTCAAAAGCATATAAGATAGCTGAGGCAAGAATGAGGTTTCTCATGCCCAGTTCAATGTTCTGACCTCAACAACATAGTGGCAATAACCACCATGCAGAAATCTATATGTAGGTACATATAATCATCTCGGTACATATTTGGCACCTGGTAGTAGTAGTTGTGTCTTCATTCATAAGTTTTCTGTGCCATAAAATATTGAAGAAGGACCAGGTGCTACACTAAGATGAAAGATTTTGGTGATACATTGTAGTAGTTTCATGTCATTACAGATAATCCAACCTGGAATGCAGTAAGGTGAAGAATTTAGTGCTATCTTGAATGAGTAACGGACTAATGAAGCAGGGTTCTGTGAAATGGCAATTTTTATTTGAATGCATCAATAAACAGAGCTTAGCCTCAAGTTGAAACATGTTGGAACATATTTCACATTATAGTTATAACTTGAGCTTGAAGTAAATTAGAGTCCATTCAATGAATGATTAATAAATTGGCTGAAATTTATTTTTGGAATGACCAGAGTCTGAAGAGCCTAATATTAAACCATTGAACAAAATAAATTTTGTCCTATCCTCTATTTCATTACATTTATAGGTCAAAGTAAGGAGGGATACATTATGATATTCATGGACACATTAATTTTGCCTTCTTGGCCTCCTTCCTCCATACAAATATATGAAAATTACATTTCAAAATACATTGACATAAAAAATACATTAATTATATTGTAAAATATTTTTTCAACTGTACATTTTTATAATAAAATTTTCTTAATTGAAATATTCTAATGAGACCCTAAAATTACTGTGAGGTTGAGTCACCATATCTACTGTGTTTGGTAGATAAGTTGGCCCTGAGAAGACAGACATCCTCCCTTAGAAACTGCAGAATTTCCTTGGATTCTATTAATCAGCAAGGTCAGGAATAATAACACTTGTGTAGGTGTCATCAATAGAAACATTTGACTTGCTTTAAAAGGTCATTTTTAATACAAAAATTGGTTTTTTATATATTGATAATATATTTGTACTTAAAGCTTTATAAATCAGTAAGTAGTTATACAATTAGCTTACTTGTAAAAGCACTGAATCAAACTTTTCTTTACACTTAGTTTCTTTCAGTTATTTATATATAGTCTTCTGTATATGGGTCTTAAAAAATACAATATAGTTACTTGGCCATTAACTACATTATATTGCATTTTTATTTTTTCAATATTAATTGTTCTTCAAGTACATTTTTCTGCCTTTTCTCCCCATCCCAGCTCACTCCCCAGCCCTCCCCACTTTCCTCCCATTTCCACCCCTCACCCATGATAGTGTCCATGTGTCCTTTATACTGTAAACCCTTCCCCTTTTCCCCTTAAATTCCCTCTGGTCACTGTCAGCCTGTTCTCTATTTCAGTGTCTTTGGTCATATTTTGCTTGTTTGTTTGTTTTGTTGATTAGGTTCTTGTTAAAGGTGAGATCATATGGTATTTGTTTTTCACCATCTGGCTTATTTCACTTAGCATAATGCTTTCCAGTTCCATCCATGTTGTTGCAAAGGGTAGGAGCTCCTTCTTTCTTTTTGCTGCATAGAATTCCATTGTGTAAATGTACCATAGATTTTGATTCATTTATTTACTGATGGGCACCTAGGTTGCTTCCAGCACTTGGCTGTTGCAAATTGTGGTGCTATGAACATTGGAGTGCATAAGTTCTTTTGGATCGGTGTTTCAGGGTTCTTTGGACATAATCCTAGCAGTGGAATTGTTGGGTCAAAGGCAGATCAATTTTTAGTTTTCTAAGGGAATTCCATACTGTTTTCCATAGTGGTTACACCAGTCTGCAATCCCACCAATAGTGCACTAGGGTTCCCCTTTCTCCAAAAACCTCTCCAACACTTGTGGTTTGTTGTTTTGTTTATGATGGCCGTTATCACCGGCATGAAGTGGTATCCCATTGTGGTTTTAATTTGCATCTCTCTAATAGTTTGTGATACTGAGCATCTTTTCATGTGTCTGTGGTCCCTCTGTATGTCCTCCTTGGAGAAGTGTCTGTTCAAGTCCTTTGCCCATTTTTTAATTGGGTTGCTTGTCTTCCTAGAGTGGAGTCCTGTGAGTTCTTTATATATTTTGAAGATTAAACCTCTGTCTGAGGTATAATTGGCAAATATGTTTTCCCATATGGTTGGTTCTCTTTTTATTTTAATACCTTTTTTTAGCCATGCAGAAGCTTTTTATTTTGATGAGATCCCATTTGTTTATTCTTTCCTTTATGCCCCTTACTTGCGGGGACATATCAGTGAAAATATTGCTGTGTGAAATATCTGAGATTTTCCTGACTATGTTCTCTAGGACTTTAGTGGTGTCATGACTAGTTTTTAAATCTTTTACCTATCTTGAATTTATTTTTGTGTATGGTGTAAGTTGGTGCTCAAGTTTCATTTTTTTTTGTTGTTGCATGTAGCTGTCCTGCTGTTTCAACACCAGTTGTTGAAAAGATTATTTTTACTCCATTTTATGCTGCTGCACACCTTGTCAGAAATTATTTGACTGTAGAGAATTGGATTTATTTCTGGGCTCTCTGTTCTCTTCCATTGGTCTACTCTTATGCCAGTACCAGGCTGTTTTGATTACAATGGCCTTTAATACAGTTTGGTATCAGGAATTGTCACCCCTCCTACTTTATTCTTCTTTCTCAAAATTGCTGCAGCTTTTCAGGGTCGCTTGTGGCTCAATATGAATTTTTCAAGTGTTTGTTTTATGTCTGTGAAATATGCCATTGGTACTTTAATAGGTATTGCAATGAATCTGTAAATTGCTTTGGGTAATATGGATATTTTGATGATGTTAATTCTTCCAATCCATAAACACTGTATATGTTTCCATTTGTTTGTGTCTTCCTTGATTTCCTTCTTCAGTGTTGTGTCCTTTTCTAAGTACAGGCCTTTTACCTCTTTGGTTAGGTTTATTCCTAGGTACTTTATTTTTCTTGTTGCTATATCAGATGGGATTTTTTTCCTGATTTCTGTTTCTGATATTTTATTGTTGGTATACAAAAATACCTTTTGATTTCTGGATATTGACTTTGTATCCCACTGTTTTTCCAAATTCATTTATTAGGTCAAGCAGTTTGTTTGTCCGAGCCTATAGGATTTTCTATGTACACTATCATGTCACCTGCAAACAATGACAGTTTTGGTCCCTCCTTTCCAATTTGGATGCCTTTTATTTCTTTTTCTTTTCTGACTGCTGCAGCTAAAACTTCCAATACTATGTTGAATAGAAGTGGTGAAAGTGGACAACCTCGTCTTGCTCCTGATCATAGTGGAAAAGATTTAGTTTTTGCCCATTGAGTAACATGTTTGCTGTAGGTCTCTCATATGTGGCCTTTTATATGTTGAGACATGCTCTCTCTATTCCCACTTGCTGAGTGTTTTTTATCATAAATGGGTGCTGTACCTTGTCAAATGCTTTTTCTGCATCTATTGATATGATCATGTAATTTTTATCTTTGATTTTGTTTATGTGATGTATTACATTTATTGATTTGTGAATATTGTACCTTCCTTGCATCCCTGGGATGAATCCCACTTGGTCATAGTGTACACTTTTTTTAATGTATTCTTGGATGCAGTTTGCCAATATTTTGTTGAGGATTTTACTGTCTTTGTTCATCAGTGATATTGGCCTAAAGTTTTTCTTCTTTGTTGTGTCTTTATCTGGCTTTAGGATTAGGATGATGCTGGCTTCATAAAAAGAGTTTGGGAGTCTTCCATCATTTTGGAGTTTTTGGAATAGTCTGTGAAGGATAGGGCTTAGCTCTTCATTAAATGCTTTATAGATTTCTCCTATGAAACCATC
The DNA here is from genome assembly GCA_004024845.1 of Tonatia bakeri. Taxonomy (NCBI): domain Eukaryota; kingdom Metazoa; phylum Chordata; class Mammalia; order Chiroptera; family Phyllostomidae; genus Tonatia; species Tonatia bakeri. Next base: position 31,532 of record PVIA01007116.1, on the reverse strand, counting down.
TGGTCCAGGGCTTTTGTGTGTTGGAGGTTGATTACTACTTCAATTTCATCTGCTGTTATTGGTCTGTTCATGCTTTCTGCTTCCTCTTCATTGAGTTTTGGAAGATTATATTTTTCTAGTGATTTGTCCATTTCACCTAGGTTTTTAAATTTCTTGGTATACAGTTCTTCATAGTAATCTTTTATAATCCTTTGTATTTCTGTCCGTCGTAATCTCTCCTCTTTCATTTCTGATTGTGTTTATTAGGGTCCTCTCTCCTTTTTTCTTGGTGAGCCTGCTAAAAGGCTTGTCGATTTTGTTTGTTTTTTCAAAGAACCAGCTCCTGGATTCACTGATCCTTAGAATTGTGCTTTTAGTCTCTATGTCATTTAATTCTTCTTTGATCTTGGTTACTTTCTTCATTCTACTTGCACTGTCTAGGCTGTCTTTGTTGTTGTTCCTTGAGTTTTTGTAGGCATATGGTTAGGGTGCTTGTTTGAAATGTTTCTATCTTTTTTAGGTAGGCCGGTGTCACTATAAACTTCCCTCTTCAGACTGCTTTCAATGTGTCCCATACCTTTTTGGTTGTGAATTCATTTTCATTTGTTTCCAGAAACTTTTCAATTTCTTCCCTAATTTCATTCTTGACCCATTCATTGTTTAATAGCATGTTCTTCAGTCTCCATGAGTTTGCATATTTGGGTTTTGTTTTTCCTTGGGGTTGGTTTCTAGTTTCATTCCCTTGTGGTTGGAGAAAATGCTTGATGTGATTTCAATTTTCTTGAATTTGTTGAGGTTTGTTTTATGTCTTATCATGTGGTCAATTTTTTTAAATATTCCATGTGCATTTGAAAAGAATGTGTATTTAGCTTCTTTGGGATGAAAGGCTCTATATTTATCAATTAATTCCATTTGATCTAGGGCATTGTTCAATGCCACAATATCTTTGTTGATATTTTGTTTGGGAGATCTGTCCACTTTTGACAGTGGGGTGTTAAAATTCCCTACTGAAATTGTGTTGCTGTCAATATCTTTCTTGAAATCCTCCAAGATTTTCTTTATGTATTTGGGTGCTCTTGTGTTGGGTGCATATATATTTACCACGTTTATGTCTTTTTGGTGGATTCTTCCCTTGAGTATTATGAAATGACCTTCTGGGTCTCTCTTTATGACCCATTTTTTTAAGTCTATTTTGTCTGATATGAGTAATGCTACCCTGGCTTTTTTTCCTGTCCGTTTGCTTGTAAAATTTGTTTCCAGCCTTTCACTTTCAGTCTGTGTAGATCTTTTGTCCTGAGGTTGGTCTCTTGTAGGCAGCATATGTGTGGGTCATGGTTTTTTATCCATTCAGCTATTCTATGTCTCTTCACTGGAGTATTTAATCCATTTACATTTAAGATTGATAGATACCTATTCATTGCCATTTTTTTTTTGTACCTGTGTTTCTATCTCTCTTGTCATTCCTTTCCTTTAAAAAGTCCCTTTAGCATCTCTTACAGAGCTGGTTTGGTGGAGATGTATCTTTTAGACTTCTTTTGGCTGGGAAGCTCCTTATTTGGTCTTCAATCTTGATTGAGAGCTTTGCTGGGTAAAGTAGCCGAGGTTGCAGTCCTCTGGCTCTCTTGGAATATTTTTTGCTATTGTCTTCTTGCTTGGAGCATTTGCATTGAGAAGTTAGCTGCTAACTTTATCAGGGCTCCCTTTTATGTTCTCCCTGTTTCTCCCTTGCTGCCTTTACTATTCTCTCTTTGTCTTGATATTTTGCCATTTTAATCATGATGTGTCTTGAAGTGGGTCTCTTTGGGTTCCCCTTGATTGGGACATTCTGATTTTCCTGGATTTGTGTGACTTTTTCTTTCATCAAATTAGGGAAGTTTTTCATCATTACTTTTTCAAACAGGTTTTTCCTCCCTTGCTCTTCTTCTCCTTCTGGTATCACTATTATATGGGTATTATTATGCTTCATGTTTTCCTGCATTTCCCTTAACGCATTATCATTCTTTATGAGCCTCTTTACCTTTTATTGCTCTTTCTGGGTATTTGTTTCTACTCGTCCTCCAGCCCACTGGGTCAGTCTTCTGCTTCATCAGTCATGCTTTTGATTTCTTCTACTGTGTTCTTCAGTTCAGCAATTGTACTCCTCATTTCCTCTGCTCTTGTTGATAGTTTCTATTTCCTTTTTCATGTTGATATAGTTTGCAGTGAGTTCATTTATGTTTCCCAGTAGTTTCTGGTAACTCTCTGTGAGCTCATTGAGCTTCCTGATAACCATTGCTTTGAACTCAGTAACTGATTGTTGACTTGATTCTATTTCATTTAGCATTCTTTCTGAGGCTTCCACCTTTCCTTTCATTTGGGGATCATTTCTTTGTCTTCCCATTGTTTGTGATACTCTTCTTGTTAACTCTGCTACTTAAATTGAACTATTTTGACTCCCTGGGTTTATGGTGTGAACTTCTATGGTAGAATACCTATGAAATTCAGTGGTGAAGTCTCCTTAATCTCCTGAGCTTGCTGGTCTTGGACTGTCATTTATGTTGGCTCTCTGTATGTCTTTGGATTTTGATTATTGTTGGTCTTTCTTTGGTGGTCCTTCCCTCCAGCTGGTTAACTGAGGATCACTCCATCCACCACATGTTGTATTCTGTTGCGCAGGTGTAGACAGGTTGTGCTGAAGCTGATTCTTCTGTGTGTATAAGATTTTGAGTCTTCTCTCTCCCTGTTGTTCAGTTGTTTGCTGTGGGTAATTTCTCAACCATTTAGTTGCATTTCCAGATCAATCCTGGATTGAGGACAGTGTGGCTTCCACTCCCTCTTTCACCTTCTTCTGTTGTTATCTGTATGTGGTTCCTTTGTTGGTGGTTTTCCTCTTACAACAAGTGTACTGGTGTTCACCACTCCCACCTTGGAAGTTCTCTAGAGTAACAAAGTGAAATTTGTTTCACTGTCTCTGTTGTTGGGATAACCCCCTTTCGGGTCTAACTGTTTTTTTCTCTGTTCCAGGTATTATTGTCTCACCTGTGACAAAAGAAGAAAAAAAAGGGAAGAAAGGAAGGGAGAAGAAATAAAAAAGGAAAGGAAGGAAGGAAGAAGGGAAGGAAAAAGAGGAAAAGAAAAGAGAGAGACAGACAGAAAAGAAGAAAGAATTTAAAAAAGAAGAAGGAAGCAAGAAGAAATAAAAGAGGAAATGAAGGAAGGAAGGAAGAAGGAATAAAAAAGAAGGAAAGAAAGGAAGAAGGAATTTTTAAAAAGTTGAAATTAAAGAAATATAAAAAGAAGGGAGGAGAAGGATAAAAAAGAAAAGGGAGGAAGGAGTTAAAAAAGAAAGAAAAAAGGACTAAAAGGAAGAAGGGAATTAAACAAACAAACAACAACAACAAAAGGCTTCTGCTGGCTTTATACCAGTTAGGTCAGTTTTCCTGGTCTTCCTTGCTGCATCACGCTGAGGAGGGATTGGTTTCACTTTTCTCCCTTCCTGATCTGCCCTCTTAGCTGCTGTGCAGCCTCCAACCCAGTTCCTCAGTGCCCTTCTCCCAGCCTCGGCCTTTAGTCCACCACTTGCTCTGTCCTTGAGGTGTACCCATTAGGGGCAATTCACACACCACCTTCTTGCTCTTTGCTGTCCTAGATGCTAGGGACTCTCAGTGCCCCTTCAGGGTAGTTCATCCCCCGTACTGTCAAGTCTTTTTGGGGACTGCAGCTCCCCTCTGCAGGGCTTTTCCACCTTCCTCCTGGAGAACCAGTTGACCCTGTAGAGCTCTGGGTGCAGGGATCCAGGTGGGAGGCACTCTTTCCTGGTATCTCAGGTGTGAGCATGGACAAGCAACTGTGGACCTCGGACCGGGTGCACACTATCCCTGATGCTTCTGCAGTGGGTACAGGCGGGCCCTGCCTGATCACAAATCAGGTGCACACCAACCTGGGACTGAGGGGGTAGGGGTGAAGGAGGTGGGCAGCTACTGTGGAAAATTCCCCCAAAACAGCAGAGTGCCTCTTTTTTCTCTTTTTCTTTATGAAAAATTCCTCCTATTCAACCCCCCAGATTTAAACAAGCACCTGGCCTCTCACACAGCCCAGCCTGGCTCTCTCCCAAGAATTTTGCAGCAGACCCGGCGGGCGCAGGGCCTGGGTCTGTAGCCACCCTGGTCCCCACACTGTTCCCAAGGACATTACTGTCTTTAAGCACTCTCCTTACCATCTGATTTTTCAGTGTTCTCTATAATTTTTGATCTCCAATGTTTGTATATTCTGAAATACTGTTGGCTGTTCACTCTGTTCCTCAGAAGATCAGCTAGGTGTTTCACCATGCTCTGGGGGAAGTGGACTCTGCTTCCACCTACCTCACTGTCATTCAAAAAAATTGGTTCTTAATCAACTCACTATATTCAGCCCTTAAAAATGAGTAAAAGCTAAACAAAGGGATCCATTTTGTAGAAAGATGTTTCTTAATAGGAAGTGAAACTCATGTGCATTAGCTTTTAGCAAAAAGGTTTCACTTTTTTTTTTCTCAGCAAATTCACACCTTATTTTGAGCATGAGAGAACAGATGAAATTGTAAAAGTAAGATTTAGCAATGACAAGGTCCACAGTACTTTGAACAAATTTTATGCTAACATATATTTTAAACATTTTCTTTCCTGTAATAGCTGATTTTATTTTATTTCATGGGATTCATGGAAGTAGGAAAGAAAAACTTTCTACATATAAGGTTTTAGATAAGAGAGAAACTAATTTTGCATCATTAAGCCATTGGTCAACCAAATACTTTCAGCAATTGTTTTGGTCAAGTCAGGATTATCAGACCAGAAATAAGCTCTCAATAGAATAAAATGGAGGAGAAACAAAAGAGAAATAATTGTGATTTGTTTTATAGTCTATGGTTATTAACATTTGATATTAATAAATAATGATTCCATTATGCTCATTTGTGTAACTTTTATTAGTTCTTTTCTAAATAAATGCAATAACAACACTTGCTTCTAGAGACATTAAGTATCAAAATCCAATGCTTGAAAACTTCCAGACACTAACAGCTTTCATGTGAGAGTATATATAATATGCCTAATTTGTTTCTCTTTTGTCTTTAGATTTATTATATTATGTTTCTACAACAACAAAAAAAATGCCAGTAAATATCTCCTTTATTTTTTCTAGTTTATTATTTTCTAGATTAAAATAATTTTATAGTCCTAGTGTATTTTCAATTGCACAGGATGACATGATATTGCATAAAATAATCTCTGGAGGTGTTTTGGCTTCCACTCTTGTGGAAGCAGCTTCAAATTTCCCCAGTTGTCTGTCTCATAAAAAATTTAACTGGAATCAGGTGCAGTAATAAGTTGAACTTCTAGTTGAATGACACACAGTGATTTAATCCATAACCCAATTATGTTTGATTCATTAAACTAAAAAATGATTTCAGTTATTCAGATAAAGTCTATAATGTAAATCTAGAGGATATGCTCTCTAAATTCAGCTGTTTCTTTGACCTTATTTTTTCTTTAAAACTTCTTCTGGATTGGGTCATATGTGATAATCTCCCTTTTTGGCAATATACTATGGCACAATAAATCAGTTGGGAAAGGACGAAATTAAAGTAGCAAACTATAAAATGAAAATCGCGTGCCTCATGGAAGAAACATCAGTGAATATCCCAATTCCAGGCCTTCCATTCTGCTCTGTTTTCCTGTCCTTAAGCCTAATATTACAAATATCATTACTTTGTAGCTCTTATTAAAAAGGCACACTTTGCTTCTCATTACTTCATCCATGATGAATATTTTTGTGTAAAATTTTGAAATTTCAATATTGTGAAATACATAATTCCATGCCAGAGTTGCAACATGAAATAGGTTTTCACTGTAATTCCCATGTATCCTACTAATGGATAATTGAATAGTTTTGGCATTGAAATTTTGGCCCATGTGTATAAAATATGCAATCTAATGAGAAAAACAAAATTGAATATGAGCAATAAAAAAAAACCAGAAAAACATTAGCTCAGTCACCATGTTAGGTTAAATTAATATTTCTGATTTTATGGAGAGAGAAAAAAGTTAATGTATCTAATTTTTCAGTGATACCAATAAATATTCCCCCTTGTTCTAGAGGTGCTTTTCCTTCACTTTAGCATACAATCAGCAATAAACTTGGTTTTCTTCAGCAGCTGCAAGTATTCATTCCATCCCAAAAGATTTGTGTGTGTGTGTATTTTTGTTTGATTGTTTTGCTTTTCCAGTTTATGCTTCTGAAGAAATGGTGGAGTCCGTGCTCAGAGTATGAAATCTTTTAAGCTATAAGAAAGAAAAAATAAGTTTGCTGCAATCTCATGGGAGCAGTAAAATGTTTATTGGGGTTTTGGGATTTTTCCACTGCCCATTTTCTCAGAAAATTGCCACAATTATTACTCAGATTACCTTTCTCTGGTTTTAAAAGGGAAAGATTTGGATACTTGAGATCAATTACTGGCCTTAAACCGAGGAACTTTTCAAATGTTATCCTTCCTGATAGTATTGGGCTTGGATAGTTGACATGATTCTGAAAAATGAGATGATTGTGTTTGGAGGTTTCTTCGGAGTGCCGAGCTTTACATTTTTATTTGAGTTTTGATACTCTGTTTGTGATTAGACTTGGTATGGACATTTGCATGTCTCAGATTTTCATACTGGCCAAGTTAGACCCAACAGGATAATTCTAGATATTGCAGAAATCTTGGAGGCCATATGGTTCAGTTCACTATCAAGATTAACAGTTATCACTACATACTCAGCAAGCAATAATCATCTAGGCTCTGCTTGTATAATTGATATGACATCAAACACAATCCTATCATAATGATTAAATATTAATGCCTTAGTGATAACAGCAGGATAACCACACCTCTACAATTACCACCACTGTGAAATACCCAAAAGATTGGATTTAAGGCCCTCAAACAATACAGAAAGAGACAGGAAAAAAGAAAAATAAAGAGAAAAACCTCCGCTGCTTTATCTTCCTGGAAAAACAGAAAGCATGTCTTAGAAAGTGAATATTGCATGATATAAATGTCTTTAAATTAGTTGAAAAAATATCCATATATCCCAAACTATGAATGAGTCTCAGCAATGAAATGAGAATTCGATGTATTTTTAAATAGCTTTATACAAAAGGCATTCATTACAGAAAACTGGTGAGAGAAAAATAATAGTATTTAACATTGGAAGAAGAGGATTATTAACACTTTCTGTCCCCCACAAAACTGGATAATTCAATAAATTAAAAAATGGAATACAGAAAGAATGTAGAAATTCATATATATATATTTTTTAAAGTCTTCTTTTAAGATTTTATTTATTGATTTTTAGAGAGAGGGGAAAGGAGGGAGAAATAGAGGGAGAGAAACACCAGTGTGTGTTTGCCTCTCACATGACCCCTACTGTGGACCTGGCCCACACCCCAGGCATGTGCCTGACTAGGAATCAAACTGGTGACTCTTTGATTCACAGCCTGCTCTCAATCCACTGAGCTACACCAGCCAGGGCTGAAATTCTTATATTTTGACTAAGATGACCAATTAACTTGAAAGTTATAACTGTAATTTAGTACCAGCATAAGTCTACTATTTGCACTTAGCAATTAGTATTTAGTAATTAATATTAATATTTGTAATATTTGTAATATTTTAGCAATATTAATGTATCTATGTGTGTATATATGTGTATGATAAATCTTTACACTTAAAGAAAACTCTAGCAAAATATCTAGAATATTTCTTATTCATTGAAATATTTCATTAATTTAACTTAGACAATTTGTTGTATTTTAAAACTTTTGAGATAAATATCCAGTTTTAGTTTTCTCTGTTCTAGATAGTCCTCAATTGATACTTCCACCAAAATTCTGTTATTCTGAGTTCACAGATAAGTCGTGCAGCATCCCATAAAAATAATGACATGTCTTATCACTATGTCCTTCCTTGAATTCATAAAACAATTCAAAATATATTAACTCCATGGTAGTTCCCCCATGTTGGAGAGAGAACCACCAATCTGCATATTTCACTAGAATTCAAGGCCCAGGCGAAGCTATCACAAAGAACCTTTGAAAGATAGTGCCTACAGACCAAATTTAGAACATTCTCCCAAATAAAAATCATAACTAAACTGTTTCCATCATTGTTTTGAATCAGTTACAAGTCACCAAAATACATCTAAAACACAAGACTATCTAAGATTCTTAAATAATTAATATGTTGTTTATAGAGTAGAAAGACATGGAGAATTAAGCTGTATAGGAAGATTAATGCATACCAAAGAAAGATCAACATACAGAGTTGTATTTATAGCCTAGAATATATACTTGAGATATTTGCATGCAAACAGAGGATAACATGACATGAACAATTAGGGCCTATCTGGGGTTCTCACTGACTTCAACTTGATCTACCTGTTGTGAATGATGATTAGCTTCCCTCATAGGGTATCAGGCTAGTATACTCTTCACTAGGCAGTTGCATACCTTAGCATCTCGCTTTGTTATACTGAATAATTATAGAACATAAAAAGGAACAGGATAAAAAATATTGCTACATGGAATATCTGAGATTTTTCTGCCTATGTTTTCCTCTAGGACTGATGCGCGATCACCGACTGGCAGTGACCACAGAACGCTGCAGATGGCTTGTCAAAACACGAGAAATGAACATACACAGAAACAGGCAATTTTCTGTGGAGAAGTAGGGACAGAGAGGCCACCCTCTCTGGGGGAGGGCGCACATTCTCCTGTCCCAGCAGACCTTTTATTGGGTTCGTTTGTACAAGAATTCAGGTAAAGCTCATTACTCATTGCAGGGAAGTAAGGATCAAATAACAAGGAACTCTGAGAGCCTACTTTGAGTCAGGGTCAAAGAGCTGTAAAACTTTAAGGAACAAACTTACTTCCTGCTTGGACCCTTCTCTTTCAATTGAGAGCATTCTAAACAAAGCAAGTTTCACAGGATTTTACATATTCTTTCTTAGGCCTGATCACCAGGGGAACCTGCCCTTATCAGCACAGGGCTGCACCACCCTGTCATTGTTTCAGGCTTAGGTGGAGCAAGGGGAACTAAGGCAACCAAAAAATAAGGAGATTTTCTCCCAGATCTTGAGCACTCAGTCTTTGTCAAAGCCGAGGGGTGAGGGTCCATCACCCCCTTTTTGCCGTAGCCCCCAAAGTCCTTCCTTGGGGGCCTCCCAAGTGATCATGCCTGTCTTAGGTCGTTCCCCCCTTGGGGAATCTTAGCCGTCATTGGCTAACCAACCAAGCATTGGGGTCCAGGCAGGGTGAAGTAAAAGGAGCAGAAGCAGCGCTCCTGCCAGGGAGATAAGCTTTTATCTCCTTGCTGGCTTATGGTTCCAAGGTCATTCCCTCAGCCTTAGCCTAGGCAGGGGTTACAGCTTCTGATACCAAGCAGGGCAGTTCCCAACATAGGACTTTTATGGTATCATGACTTATATTTAAGTCTTTTATCCACTTTGAATTTATTCTGGTGTATCGTATAAATTGGTAGTCTAGTTTCATTTTTTTTTTTTTGCATGTACCAGTCCAGATCTCCCAACACCATTTATTGAAGAAGCTATCTTTATTCTGTTGTATGCTCATGCCCCCTTTAACAAATATTAATTGACCTTAGAGACTTGGGTTTATTTGTGGGTTCTCTATTCTGTTCCACTGATCCATATGCCTGTTCTTATGCCAGTACTATGCTGTTTTGATTACAGTGACCTGATAGTATAACTTGATATCAAATATTGTGATCCCTCCTACTTTGTTCTTTCTTAAGGCTGCTGAGGCTATTTGGGGTCTTTTTTAGTCCCATATAAATTTTTGAAATATTTTTTCTATATCTGTGAAATAATGTCATTGATATTTTAATAAGAATTGCATTGAGTCTAAGATTGCTTTGCCAATATGTCTCCTAGGGTAAAGGAAATAAAGGAAAAAATGAACAAATGGGACTACAACAAACTAAAAATCTTCTGCACAGCTAAAGAAACCATCATCGAAATAAAGAGGGAATTGACTGTATGGGAGAACATATTTGCCAATGAAACATAGGACAAGGGTCTGATATCGAAGATATGTAAGGAACTTATACAACTCAATATAGGAAAACAAACAATCCAATTAATAAATGGGCAAAGGAACTGAACAGACACTTCTCCAAGGAGGACGTACAAATCGCCCATAGGCATGTGAAAAGATGCTCAATATCAATAACCATCCAAGAGGTGTAAATTAAAATCACATTGAGATGCCACCTTATACCTGTCAGAATGACAATCATTAGGATTCAGAGAAATGGGAATCCTAATACACTGTTGGTGGGAAAGCAGACTGGTGCAGCCACTGTAGAAAACAGTATGGAATTTCCTCGAAAAACTAAAAGTGGAACTGCCTTTTGACCTGACAATTCCACTGTTGGGAATACATCTTAAGAACCCCGAGTCACCAATTCAAAAGAACTTATGCATTCCTGTGTTCATAGTAGCACTATTTACAATAGCCAAGTGCTAGAAACAGCCCAAGTGCTCATCAGTAAATGAGTGAATCAAAAAATTGTGGTTCATTTACAGTACACAATAGAGTATTACACAGCAGAAAGAAAGAAGAAATTCCTACTCTTCACGACAGCATGGATGGCATTGAAGAATATTATGGTAAGGGAAATAAGCCACTCAGTGAAAGACAAATACCATATCATCTCACCTATAAGTGGAATATAATGAACAACAACAACAACAACAACAAACTAATGAACAAAAGAGAACCACAGGCATGGAAACATAGAGCAGTCTGCAAGGGACCAGAGGGGAGGGAGGAGGGGGATAAGAGTGGAAAGAAGGGAAAGGACTAGTTAAAGAACATGTATCAGTGACCCACAGATATGGACAACAGTGTGGGAATTGATTGTGGGAGTGGGGTTAGGGTGGGTGGAGGAGGGCAAAGGGGGAAAAATTGAGACAACTATAATAGAATAACAATAAAAATGATTAAAAATAAAAGAAAAATAAACAGGATTATATTTCTCTAATTTGTGCACAATGCAAGCAATTCTTTTAACAACATATTGACAAAATGATGATTCAGCTTTTACTTGAACCCTTCAGAAATGAGGAGCTCACACCTAACAAGGCAACACAGACATTTGCTTGATATTTCTCACTTTCTAAGTCCTGATGCTGGGTTGAAACATGTTGCTCTGTTAATTCCACATACTAGAGCATCAGGATCCAGACATGATAACCATTCAGATGTCTAAGAGCAGCTATCAGTTTTCTGTCAACAGCTTACTCCTCTTTTTCTTCTCTAATTCTTTCAGTAGTTCCAGATGTGGTGGCTTCTGCTTTCCCTTCACTATGTATTATATTCTTTTCTAGATGAGCTCTAATTAGTAACTTTGTTACAAAATACACCCTCCTTCAAGTATAGAAATATTTCACAATTTAGTGTGAAGCAAATTCTCGCTCTGTGCAAAGCATAATATACATATTGGTGTAGACATTTGGGACTGAAAACAAAGAAGTGAATTTTAATTTTGCCTCTGCCATTTACATTGCACTTTACATTAGAAAAACCCCATATTATCCCAAAGATACTAGAGAATTATTAAATTTATGATAAGGTGTTACTTCAAAGTTCTTTGACCTTCAGGGATAAATCATATCAAATAGTTACAAAGTAGCAGTGAGTGGTAAACTAATGATTTCTGTTGGGCTTCTAAATGGAAAATTTAAAACAATATCAGCAAGTTGATATCAGTATCCCTTTTAAGTACTACAGAAATTGTAGCCAACATTTTATAAGCTCTGTTTTATGAATCTTTTATCTAAGAGCCTAGCATATTCTGAGATTTTGAATGATAATTTCATTGATTGCTGTTTTAAACAATAGTTTCACTGGCTTTGTATTTCACATTTCTACCTCTTTTTGATACTTCATTGCGAGTAATAAATAATACTGATTGCATTTACAATTTATTGTTAACTTTATTAAAATTGCATAAATGACAGTATAATTGGATAAGCCATGGAGATAGTCTAGTTTGGTGGAGTTTCACATTTTCTGATCAGATAAAAAAAAAAATCTCTATGGAAATTCCTTGTGCTAAATAAAGACTTAATGCCTCACAATGAGTAAATATAATGCTTAAGTTGCTTTAACTACTATTTGTTCTATTAAGCAATAGCCAAGAGCAATTTTATATGGGTACTAATTTGACTGAAATTGGAAAATACTAGGAAAAGATAACTAAGATTAATACAAGTCATTCTTACTCCACAAATCACACATCCTTCACCCTGTAGTTAAATAGTCATGGGGATATAAAGTACGGCATAGGGAATATACTCAATAATATTGCAATAACTATATATTGTGGCAGATGGGTAATAGACATGTTGGGAGAATCACTTCATAAATTATATAAATGTCTAACCTTTATGCTATGCACCTGAACCTAATACAATATTTAATGTGAACTCTAATTGAAACAAAATTTTAAGTGATATTTCTAAATTATAAATCTGTTTATATAACATATTTGTAAAAATCCCTGAAAAAGTGTTTAGTCATGTCTGTGGATATTTCCCCTATAGAGATAAAAAAAAAAGAGTAAAAATGACAGCCTGTATATGGAAACTTTCAGCAAGATTATTGGTGCCTGCCTAAAGACAAAAGTAAAATCACACTGAATGTCTTTTACTTTGGACAAGTTAGTATAGTAAATTTTGCGCTACCCAAGAATGTTTTCAATTTTGTTATTAATATCTACCACAGACAAGATAGATCACATCAAACTGTTGGAAGTGGCACACATTTTTCCGAATGAATCTTCAGAGTAAAGAAACCAATGAGAATTAAGAATCTGTCTCATAAGAGACAGATCTTTGAGGTTGGATCTTCCTCATTTGAAGAGGAGCAGGGAGAATACTAAATGTATTATTGTGGACATCTTACATTTTTTGAATCTTTAAAACAATCCTCATTTTGAAGCAGCAAAAAAATTGGGACACAGCTAAATGTAAGATCAAAAGGAGTCACTAAAAAAGGTATCCATTAGCTGCCACATCAATCTAAAGCAAAAATAGTTGCATCATATATATATATAATTTTTTATATATGAGTCCTATCTTAGGCCGGAGTTTGGGAGATTTAGGGGGATAGGCAAATATAGAACTACGCACATTGCAAGACATATTTAACTTAAATGCCTCATGCTAAATATACTCAATTTCAACCTTTGGTTATTTTAGCTGCCTTGGAAGTCATGTGCAGTAGATGTCTAGGAATAACACTCCTACAAGAGATGCCCATGTCCTGATTCCTAGAAACTCTAAATAGGCTACTTTCTATGGCAATAGGGTTTTTTCAGGTATAAATTAACAATCTTGGACTGAGGAGATTATCTTTGTACTTGTAAGTAAAAGAAAAAGGGATGATAGTCAGAGTGAGAAGTACCTGAAGATGCTACAATTCTGGCTGTGAAAATGGAGGAAAAGTTACTTGACAAGGAATTCGGGAAGCCTCTAGAAATTGGAAAAAGCAAAGAGAGATTTTTCCATTCAATTACCAGAAAAAAAAAAACTAAAAAATACAACCCTTCAGACATCTAATTTTCGCTCAGTGAAACCTTTCTCAGGCTTCTGACCTTCAGAATTGCAAGATAATAAATGTTTTATTTTAGGCCATTAAGGTTATAATAATTTATTGCAGAAGCAATAGAAAACTAATATAATAGTATAACATCACTGGCAAGATAAAATCATGACTTCAAGTCTTTCTAGGCCTTCCTATCAATTTCTTTATTCACATCTTTCAATACTCTTCGATAAGCACTTACTCTCCAATAATAAACTACTTGTACTTCTTATATTTTTAAAAAGTTAAAAAAGTATATTTTGAATTGTAGGTTCACATGGGGTTATAAAATAATACAGAGAGATTCCTTGTACTGTTGGCCCAGTTTCCTCACAATGCCACGTCTTGCAGAATGGTATTGCTGACAAAATCCTGACCCTGACTAAATGAGGACAAAGGCTCTCCACTGAAGGTAGTAAAGCAGAAGGTAGAATTTCTGTGCTTGATGACCTTGAAAGCTCCTGAACTAAACTACCCAGAAATTATCATTTTACTTCTAGGCTGCTACATATGAGATAATAAATGTCCTTATTGTTAAGGTAATTTTTAATTTCAGGTTTTTGTTATCTTAATTGTTTCAAGTTATAGCACTGCTTTACTGACACTTCGTCAGAAGAGTGCAGTTTAGAAATGCTTGTCATTGGTCCAAACTTAACTAAATTTTGGAAGTTACCACTCCATTCTAACAACATATTAAAATCTGAACAAACTGGAATATCAACAAATCTTCTTACACCCATAAGAGATGTGAGGACGCAGGGCAAACCACTGCCTGGGAAATTGAAGAGACCAATCAGTGAACACAGAATTGTAATTTACCAGATTAGAAACCCACAAGTTGAAAACTCCAGGACAACCAGTGTCAGGGTAGAGAAATCAGAACCATAGCAGTAGGCTCAGTGTAAACCACTCTGGAAGCAAAACTTCCAGGGGACTCATTCACAGAGCAGGTGAGGGGCACCCACACATTTGTGGGTTTTATGTTCTAGACTTGTTCCAGGTTCTCACAATTAACTTTGGACAAAAATCCCATCACACTTACCACAATAGGAGGTAAAGCGAACCATTGTAAAGTACAACACAGCATTCACTTCTTAAAAATGTCAGCCTTCAAGCCCTGGCTGGCGTAGCTCAGTGGATTGAGCACGGGCTGCGAACCAAAGCATCGCAGGTTCAATTCCCAGTCAGGGCACATGCCTGGGTTGCAGGCCATGGCCCCCAGCAACCACACATTGATGTTTCTCTCTCTCTTTCTTTCTCCCTCCCTTCCCTCTCTAAAATAAATAAAATCTTAAAAAAAAAAATGTCAGCCTTCAGGAGAAACTACAGGGGTCCAGCTCCTATAATGCCCGTCTGTTTGTTTTATTTTCTACAAAATCTTTTATTACAAAATGATAGCCATGTAATTCTGTAACATAACAATATCACACTCAAGCACACCATATGACATTTTAGGTGAAATGTTCAAATTAAAACTATAAATTATTACACTCCTATTACTACCCTACCAACCCTATCCTATCAAGCAGGTGTTACTTCTGCCAGATGCTGTATTTAACCAGAACCCAACTTGCAGGTGTTTAATCAGAGCCTGACTGATCTAGGGGAAAGGAAATACCCAGCCTCAGCTGGCTCTAGTCTTCCACATGGAGAAATGGAAATATCTCATTACAGACCTATTTTGCCTGTCACATGGGAAAAGAAAAACATCCAACTGTAGTTCATTCTAACCGTTCTGTCTCACCTAAGATGTGCAGGGGAATTGGTGGTGTTTAAAAAGCACTACTGAAGTTTATAGCCTGGAGAGACCATCTTATTGAAAGACTGAGCCCTAATCATTGGGCTATAGAATACTTCACCCCCCCGCACATCTTACCACCATATTACTAAAGGCCAACTCACAATAGTTTCTTTTGAAACAGTGTATCATACAGATTCAGATATGGCAAGGATGTGGGAATTGTCAGATGGTAATTTAAAACAACTATGATTAGGGCTCCAATGGATAACACAGACTGCATCAAAAACAGATGGGGCCATATAAACAGAGAGATGGAGACAGTAAGAAACCACCAAAAAGAAATGCTAGGGTTCGAATAGTTACAGAAATGAAGAATGTCTTATTTAGGGTTATTAGACTGGACACAGCTGAGGAAATGATTTCTGTGCTTTACAAAATCTAAATGGAAACCTCCAAAAATAAAAATCAAACAGAATACAGGAATGAAAAAAATACAGAATATCCAAGAACTGTGGGACAACTGTAAAAAGTGTAGTATGCCTAATGGGGATACCAAAAGAAAAAAAAAAAGAACAAAAACAATATTTGAAACAATTTTAGTTGGTTTCCCCCAAAATTAATGTAAGACACCAAACAATATATCCAGGAAACTCTGAGAACTATAAACAGATAAATGCAATAATAAATAATAATAATAATAATAATAATAATAATAATAATAGGCATGGTAGGAGGGAGTAGATTCCACTTCCCCTACACATGGGAGAAAAACCTAGCTGATCTACAGAAGAACAGAGCAAACAGCCAACAGTACCACAGCCTATATGAAAATAGGAGATCAAAAATTTTAGTGGACACTGAAAAACCAGATGGTAAAGAGAGTGCTTCAGGACAATAAGGGACTAGGGATCAGCACAGGGACCAGGGAGGCTGCATCCCCAGGCACTGTGCTCACAGGGCCTCCTATAGGGCCTCTTGGGAGAAAATTGGGTCAATCGTTCCCCCTCAGCCAAACAAGGATTGAGCAGCACTGGGAGAGGCCTAGTTGCTTAAAGGCACAGAAAAGGGAGTAAGGACTGAGTGGCAAACACACAGGGGCTGTGAGCACCCACGCATTGCTCTGGGAAGAGTGTAAGCTCGAGTTTGTGCGACCAAGGGCGGCCTTGCCATGTACCTGCACCCAGAACCCGGGAAGAGTGTGCTTTGTGGAAGACCCAGAGCCCACAACCATGAACCCAGGGGAAGCATGCTTAGAAGGGCCCAGATTCCACACCCAGGGACCTGCGGAGAGGCACCAGACTGGCTCTGGGGAGAGTGGGCTACTGAGTGCTGAACAGCAAGGGAGAAAAGAGAAACCAATTGCCCCTCAGCCTGCTGCAGTCAGCAAGACTAGAAAAACTGGTTTGGCCAGTTTCAAACCAACAAGAGGTTTTCTTGTTTGTTTGTTTGATTTTTTTAAGTAATTATTTATTTTTTATTTTTATTATTTTGCTTTTCTTTCTTTCTTTCTTTCTTCCTTCCTTTCTTCCTTCCTTTCTTTCTTTCTTTCTTTCTTTCTTTCTTTCTTTCTTTCTTTCTTTCTTTCTTTCTTTCTTTCTTTCTTTCTTTCATTCTTTCTAGTTTTATTCCTTCTTCTTTTCTTTCCAATTTTATCTCTTCGTCCTTCCTTCTTCTCCTTTTTTCTTTTCCTTTTTCTTTTTCAATACCCACAAGTGAGACAAAACAAACAAACAGGAACTGTGGAAAGACCAGAGTTGGACCCAAAGAGGGGGCATCCCAACAGTTGTGACACCGAGCAAGACAAATTTCACTTTGCTATTACAGAGAACCTGCAAGTTATTGTATATTTGTATTATTATTTTTTATTATTCTTACATCTTTTATTTTAATAGCATCTTTGTATTTCTCTTCTTTCTGTATAGTCTTCTTTGCTTGCCTGGTTATTTTGTATCATTTGACACATTTCCCCTGTTCTCTCTTTCATAGTGCATTGCTAATTTACTGTCCTTCACTTCATTTGTGTTCCTTTAATACACTACTCAAGGTCCTATACTCCCTATTCTTGTTATCTAGATCTCATATAATTCTGTCATATGATTGTTGCTCTAATATTACTATAAATAAAAGCTATTCCACACAATTGTAAATGCTACAGAACACCCCCACCCCCGATCTTAGCCCACTTCACGGTTTACTGAAATCTATTACTGTAGTGGTTAACTCTATTCTCTAGCATATTATACCTATGTACCATTCTCTACTCCCACCTTACCTCAGAATCTGGTATCCCACAACGTCACTGCTTTCTCAATCCAACTCACAATCCTTTCCTCCCCAACAAAAGTCTTATTTCTTTCCATCCTTTCTAAAAAGTGGCTAATTGGATGGAATAGCACAGTTAACACTATACATAGCCAAAGAATCTTCTATTTCTTCTTTACCAGTTGCTACTGTAAAAACCACAGAATACTCTCTTGCTGTCTTAACTCAGCCTTCCCCCACCACCAGATCAAAAAAAGAGTAGGTGGAAGCTGTGAACACCAGGATACCTGAAGGAAACTACACCACTGAATCTTACAGGTATTTTACCACAGAAGTTGACACCATAAACCCAAGGTGCTAGAACAGATCAATTTAAGAAGCAGAGCCTAACGAGAAGAGTCTCACAAACAATGGGAAGACAAAGAAACAATCCCCAAATGAAGGGAAAGGAGGAAGCCTCAGAATGAATGCTAAATGAAATAGAGGTAACTCAACTACCAGATATTGAGTTCAAGGAAATGATTATCAGGAAGCTCTATGAGCTCACAATGAGCTACCAGAAACTACAGGAGAGCTATAATGAACTCACTACAAACTATATCAACAAAAAAAGGAAATAGAAACTATCAACAAGGGCCAAGAGGAAATGAAGAATACAATTTCTGAACTAAAGAACAAAATAGAAGGAATGAAAAGCAGAATCCATGAAGCAGAAGACTGGATCAATGAGTGGGAGGACAAGGTAGAAACAAACACCAAGAAAGAGCAAGAAAAGGAAAAGAGGCTCAGAAAGAATGAAGATGGATTAAGAGAAATGCAAGATAATATGAAACATAATAATATCTGTATAATAGAGATACCAGAAGGAGAGGAAGAAAAGAAAGGGATAGAAAACCTTTTTGAAAAAGTAATGATGGAAAACTTCCCCAATTTGATGAGAGAAAAAGTCACACAAATCCAGGAAACACAGAGTCCCAATCAAGAGGAACCCAAAGAGGCCCACTTCAAGACACATCATAATTAAAGTGGTAAAATTACAAGACAAAAAGAGAATCTTAAAGGCAGCAAGGGAAAATAGGAAGTAACATACAAGGGAGCCTCGATAAGGCTAGCAGCTGACTTCTCAACGGAAACACTCCAAGCCAAAAGATAATGGAAATAAATATTCCAAGTAATGAGAACCAGAGGCCTACAAACCAAGGACCTGTACCCAGCAAAGCTCTCAATCAAGATTGAAGACCAAATAAGGAGCTTCCCAGCCAAAAGAAGTCTAAAAGAATACATCTCCACCAAACCAGCTCTGCAAGAAATGTTAAAGGGACTGCTTTAAGAAAAGGAAAGAAAAGAGGGGAGGGACAGACACAGCTATGGAAATGGCAATGAATAAGTACATATCAATAATAACCTTAAATGTAAATGGATTAAATGCTGCAATCAAAAGATAGAATAGCTGAATGGAGAAGAAAGCATGACCCATACATATGCTGCCTACAAGAGACCCACCTCAGGACAAAAGATCTATACAGACTGAAAGTGAAGGGCTGGAAACAAATTTTACAAGCAAACGGACAGAAAAAAAAAAAAAAGCCGGGGTAGCAATGCTCATATCAGGCAAAATAAACTTCAAAAAAAGGGCCATAAAAAGAGACCCAGAAGGTCACTTCATAATACTCAAGGGAAGAATCCACCAAGAAGACATAAACATTGTAATATATATGCACCCAACATAGGAGCACTGTTGGGGACCTCCCTGCCTGGTCTCAGGAAGCTGTGACCCCCTGTGACTTAGGCTGAGTGAGAGACCTCTGGATTAGGAGCCACTAAGGAGACAAAACTTATTCCCCTGGCATGAACGCCTGGCCTGTGCCTGGCCTTTAAATGCTAAATCAGTTACCAATGACGAATAAGACTCAGTAATGAAGGAGCAACCTAAGACAGGGGCTGGTCTCATTAGGCCTGTGCAATAAGACTCATGAGACTGTGGAAATAAATGAAGGGGCTGTGGAAATGAAGGGGTGATCATCAACCCTTGCCCCCTTTTAGCCTGAGTCTTTGTACTTAGATGTGAGAAATCCAAGTCTCCTGGCTGCCTCTGTCTC
Source organism: Tonatia bakeri (assembly GCA_004024845.1). Taxonomy (NCBI): domain Eukaryota; kingdom Metazoa; phylum Chordata; class Mammalia; order Chiroptera; family Phyllostomidae; genus Tonatia; species Tonatia bakeri. The sequence continues at coordinate 11,792 of PVIA01007116.1, read as the reverse complement.
CAGCCCTTCTCAGGGCTTAGCAAACAGCCTAAGGGGGCAGCTCAGACCAGAGATGGTGGACTCCCGGGGTAATCAGGCCTGGGACATAGAATATGCAAGATCCTGTGAGATCTGTTTGCTGGAGGATGTTATTAACTTGGAATTTGAAGACACAGAGAGGAAACCTTTGGAACCTGTAGTCCTTTCATATGATAAAACTCCAATCTCTGCCCGGAATCACAACAAAAACTCTGTTAACATCCTTGTAAGATACGTGTTCCCTTTGATCCCTTCTGCCAGACTGTGAATCCACAAACTGTGTCTACTTTCTCAATAAAAACCCACTGGGACAAAGGAAGGGGATCTCCCCACTAGGGGGTTAGCCAGGTGCTCACTGACTTGGAGAGTGGCCATTTTGTTTCTTTACTTCCCTACAGAAAACTGTTTCTGTGCATGATTATTTCTCATGTTTCGACGAGCCATCTGCAGTGTGTGTTAAGCGTGTTCACAGCCAGCTGGGAGAGCTGGGTTCTGCTCGCTTCAGAGCACCCAAGTACATAAAGAAAATCTTGGAGGATTTCAAGAAAGATATTGACAGCAACACAATTTCAGTAGGGAATTTTAACACCCCACTGTCAAAAGTGGACAGATCTCCCAAACAAAATATCAACAAAGATATTGTAGCATTGAACAATGCCCTAGATCAAATGGAATTAATTGATAAATATAGAGCCTTTCATCTTAAAGAAGCTAAATACACATTCTTTTCAAATGCACATGGAACATTTTAAAAAATTGACCACATGTTAAGACATAAAACAAACTTCAACAAATTCAAGAAAATTGAAATCATACCAAGCATCTTCTGGGATCATAAGGGAATGAAACTAGAAACCAACCCCAAGGAAAAAAGCCAAAAACACTCAAAATCATGAAGATTGAATAGCATGCTATTAAACAATGACTTGGGTCAAGGATGAAATTAGGGAAGAAATTGAAAAGTTTCTGCAAACAAATGAAAATGAACTCACAACAACTCAAAAGGTATGTGACACAGAAAAGGCAGTCCTGAGAGGAAAGTTCATAGTGATACAGGCCTACCTAATAAAGATAGAAACATTTCAAACAAGCAACCTAACCATATGCCTACAAAAACTCAAGGAACAACAACAAAGACAGCCCAGAGCAAGTAGAAGGAAGGAAATAACCAAGATCAGAGCAGAATTAAATGACATAGAGACTAAAATACAATTTTAAGTATCAATGAATCCAGGAGCTGGTTCTTTGAAAAAATAAACAAAATCAACAAGCCTTTTATCAGACCCATGAAGAAAAAAGAGAGAGGACCCTAATAAACACAATCAGATGAAAGAAGAGATTATAACTGACACCACAGAAATACAAAGGATTATAAGAGATTACTACAAACTGTATGCCAAGGGATTTGAAAACCTAAGTGAAATGGACAAATCACTAGAAAAATATAATCTTCCAAAACTCAATGAAGAGGAAGCAGAAAGCATGAACAGACCAATAACAGCAGACGAAATTGAAGTAGTAATCAAACAACCTCCAACACATAAAAGCCCTGGACAAGATGGTTTCACAGGAGAATTCTATAAAGCATTTAAGGAAGAGCTAACCCCTATCCTTCACAGACTATTCCAAAAATTCCAAAAGGATGGAAGACTCCCAAACTCTTTTTATGAAGCCAGCATCATCCTAATCCTAAAGCCAGATAAAGACACAATAAAAAAGAAAAACTTTAGGCCAATATCACTGATGAAAAAAGACAGTAAAATCCTCATCAAAGTATTAGCAAACCACATCCAATAATACATTAAAAGATCATACACCATGAACAAGTGGGATTCATCCCATGGATGCAAGGATGGTACAATATTCACAAATCAATAAATGTAATACATCACATAAACAAAATCAAAGATAAAAATTACATGATCATATCAATAGATGCAGAAAAAGCATTTGACAAGGTACAGCACCCATTTATGATAAAAAACACTCAGAAAAGTGGGAATACAGGGAGCATGTCTCAGTATAATAAAGACCATATATGAGAGACCTACAGCCAATATCATACTCAATGGGCAAAAACTAAAATCTTTTCCACTAAGATCAGAAACAACACAAGGTTGTCCCCTTTCACCACTTCTATTCAATATAGTATTGGAAGTTTTAGTCACAGTGATCAGACAAGAAAAGGAAATAAAAGGCATCCAAATTGGAAAGGAGGGACCAAAACTGTCATTGTTTGCAGGTGACATGATAGTGTACATAGAAAATCCTATAGGCTCGGACAAAAAACTGCTTGGCCTAATAAATGAATTTGGCAAAAACAGTGGGATACAAAGTCAATATCCAGAAATCAAAGGCATTTCTGTACACCAACAATGAAACAGCAGAAGCAGAAATCAAGAAAAAAATTCCATTCGATATAGCAACAAGAAAAATAAAGTACCTAGGAATAAACCTAACCAAAGAGGTAAAAATGATCTGTATTCAGAAAACTTTACCACACTGAAGAAAGAAATCAAGGATGACACAAACAAATGGAAACATATACAGAGTTCATGGATCAGAAGATTTAACATCATCATAATGTCCATATTACCCAAAGCAATTTACAGATTCAATGCAATACTTATTAAAGTACCAAAGGCATATTTCACAGACATAGAACAAACACTTCAGAAATTCATATTGAACCACAAGCAACCCTTTGAATAGCTTCTGCAATTTTGAGAAAGAAGAGTAAAGTAGGAGGGATCACAATGCCTGATACCAAACTGTATTACATGGCCACTGTAATCAAAACAGCCTGGTACTGGCATAAGAACAGGCACATGGACCAATGGAACAGAACAGAGAGCCCAGAAATAAATCCAAGTCTCTAAAGTCAAATAATATTTGACAAAGTGGGCAACAACATAAAATGGAGTAAAAATAGCCCCTTCAACAAATGGTGTTGGGAGAACTGGACAGCTACATGCAAAAAAGTGAAACTCAAGCACTAACTTACACCATACACAAAAATAAATTCAAGGTGGATAAAAGATTTAAATATAAGCTGTGACACCATTAAAGTCTTGGAGGAGAACACAGGCAGGAAAATCTCAGATATTTCACATGGCAACATTTTTACTGATATGTCCCCTAGAGCAATGGACATAAAGGAAAGAATAAACAAATGGGATCCCATCAAAATGAAAAGGTTCTGCATGGCTAAAGAAAACAGTATTAAAATAAAAAGAGAACCAACTGTATGGGAAAACATATTTGCCAATGATACCTCAGAAAAGGGTTTAATCACCAAAATATATAAAGAACTCACAGGACTCCACTCTAGGAAGACAAGCAACCCAATTAAAAACTGGGCAAAGAACCTGAACAGACACTTCTCCAAGGGGGACACACAGAGGATCCAGAGACATGTGAAAAGATGCTCAATCTTACTAGTTATCATAGAAATGCAAGTTAAAACCACAATGAGATACTACTTCACACCAGCCAGAATGGCTATCACAAGCAAAGCAACAAACAAGTGCTGGAGAGGTTGTGGAGAAAAGGGAACCCTAGTGCACTGTTGGTGGGATTGCAGACTTATGTAGTCACTATGGAAAACAGTATGGAATTGTCTCAAAAAACTAAAAATGGATCTTCCTTTTGATCCAACAATTCCACTGCTGGGATTATATCCTAAGAACTCTGAAACACCATTCCAAAAGAACCTGTGCACCCCTATGTTCATAGCAGCACAATTTACAATAGCCAAATGCTGGAAGCAACCTAGGTGCCCATCAGTAAATGAATGGATAAAAAAACTACGGTACATTTACACAATGAAATTATATGCAGCAGAAAGAAAGAAGGAGCTCCTACCCTTTGCAACAGTATGAATGGAACTGGAGAGCATTATGCTAAGCGAAATAAGCCAGGTGGTAAAAGACAAATACCATATGATCTCTCCTTTAACAAGAACCTAATCAACAAAACAAACAAACAAGCAAAATATGACCAAAGACACTGAAATAGAGAACCTGACAGTGACCAGAGGGAAAAGGGGAGGGAATTTAAGGGGAAAAGGGGAAGGGTTTACAGGAACAAGTATAAAGGACACATGGACAAAGACTAGGTGGGGTGGAAATGGGAGGGAGGTGGGGAGGGATGGGTGGGTGGGCTGGGATGAGAGTAAAGGAAGAAAACTGTACTTGAACAACAATTAAAATAAAATTAAATAATAATAATAATTGAATTAAATCAAATTAAATTATACATAAACATATCGTTTTCAAACTACAGAAAATAAAAGATTAAATATCCTAAAAGAAAGCAGAAGGAAACAAACATAGAGAACAAAGATAAAAATTATATCAACTCCTCCTCAGAAAACATGCAAGCAAGAACACAATGGAGTGAAATGTTTAAAGCCTTACAAGGAAAACATCTAGCAACTTAGAGTTCTGTACCCTGAAAAAAAATATTCTTCAAATGTGAAAGATAAATATAGACTTTCTTAGACAGCAAACATTGAGGTGATTTGTAGCCAATAGACCTGTTTTGCAAGAATTATTCAAAGAAGTTCTTCAGAGATAAAGAAAATGACATAGGTCAGAAATGCAATTCTACACAAAGAAAGGAAGAGCACCAGAAGAGGAATAATTGAAGGTAAAGCAAAACTTTTATATTTTTATTTTTGATTGATCTAAGTTAAGTTTGCCCAAAATAATAATAGCAACAATGTATTTGATCATGTATACTTAGGTATGCATATATATGGTTAAGTGAAATAAATGACCATGATACAAAGATCATGACAGAGGAATTACAATTTTTTTTGCTATTATAAAGTTCTGACACTAATCCTAAATTGAGTATAGTGTTTGAAAGTGCACTTGAATAAGTTGCAAATACAGGGATGGGGAAAATATAGGTTTACAGTTGTAATACAAATAAGTAATACAAGAATTAATAAATACATAAGAATACCCTATTTTGCATACTCACAACTGTAAACCTAATTTTGCCCACTCGTACATAATGCAAACTCTAGGGCAATCATTAAAAGTTGTTATGCTAAAAAAGGAGACAAAAGGGAATTATATAAAATGCTCAATTAAAACCAAACAAAAACGGAGAACACATGTAGGAGAAAAAGACGGGAATGGAACAAGCATAGTCTCTCCAGCCATAGCCCATACCAAGGGCTCACTATCTAACTGAACTGAGTGGTTTTTGTAGACTATAAACACTATACGAAGTGTGTTATTTCTTCTTATAGTTACAGTAAAAGAGTCACAGGCTTATATACATAGAAAAAACAAAATATAGTGTAAAAACAGGTGGTGTTAATATAACCATTTCCCCTTAAATAAGGGAAAATATAAGCATATCCTCTTAATTAGTTTATCCCCGAGAACATGAGAAGATTCATGCTTGCCCCTTTCTCAGAAGAAGTGCAGAACAATATAAACTGCAGCAGCATCTGAACATTATTTTAGAGCAGACTTGGGAGGAAAGGAAGAAAATGATGGCAATAATAAAAGTTGAAGGAGGTATATTTTTTGGTAGCTGACACTAAGGACAAGAAATCAATCCCCCAATGATTTTATTATGAATCATTTATAAAAAAAATAAAATTTCCAAGTTAAATTTTTCTCATATTACTCCTCAAATTCACTCCTCTGCAACTATTTTTTTTTTATTTCTAACAAAAAAGAAAGTCTTCTGTGACTAAAAGAATTTGGTGTCAACCTATCGACAAAGTCAGATCATTACAATTCCTTTGCACTGAGGAGTTCGTGCTTCTACTGGTTTCTTGGATCTGAGATTCAAAGGCAGGAATATAAAACTGCTGCTACATTTTACTGGATTACAAAATAAGCAGCACAGTTAGCCTGGATGTCAGGAAGGAACTTTAAAGTGCTAGAAGAATAAAAGCATTCCTTCGGGGGTTGCTCCAGGAATTTAGTCTGAGAGCTGTCAGCTTCTGCAGCAGACAGAGCTTGTGCTTTGCAGTTAGAGGAAAATCATAGGGAAAGTTTCCAATCCTGACTGCACTGCTTACTGTGTGAGGTTGAGTGTGGTATTTGAATAGGCAGCTTCAGTGTTCTCCTTTATAAGTAAACATAATACAAATTTACTAGGGTTATCATGAAGCTAAAGTAAAATAATGCAAACCAGAGGCTTTGTGCCAGACTTAGCATATGGCAAAGCCCTTCCCACAACATTAGCAATAACCACACAAAGGGGAATATCGAACTCTACAAAAGAACATGAAAACAAAACAAAGGATAAGAAAAATGACAAAGGCCATGTCTGTGTGCAAATTTCGTCTCTCCAGAAATGAACTAGATAATTTTAAAAAAAGAGGGGACTATAAAAACCTTTAGTTTTCTAAAACTTATGCTGAGATAAAATGAGACAACTGTAAAGCAGAAGCCTGTAAGAGTGATCATTTATATAATGAGGGAAATTAACCGTATAGCAAAGGGTGTTTTCAAGGAGAATTATTGGAACTTGAAAAAGAGTTATCAGAAGTTTCAAGATTCCTTTATTGTATCCTTCCAGCTTCTGAGAATAATGTATCTAAAATCATAGGCAGCAAAAACATGGCCAATGGAATATTGGAAGAGCCTGTGATATGTTCTCTTTTTACTTCTATTTAAACCATAGGTATTACTCTATGACATCAAAATGCATCTCACACAAAACTACCCCTCACTATCTGCACCCTTACTGCTCTATTTCATGCCACTACCATCTCTCCTGGACCTGAGTCATAGCCTTCTAACTTGTTTGCCTGTTCTGACTTTAGTTTAGTCTCATTCTTTATAAAGCAGCAAAGGTGGTGCCCAATGTAAGTCAGTTCCTAACATTCCTCTGCACCAAATCCAGGAGATTCATGTCACATGAATAAAACATAAACTCCTTACCACAGTCATGAAGACTGATATAAACCAGCAACTTTCATTGTCCCTAACCTTATTTTCAGACTTGTCTGCCTCCCTCTCTCAGTTTCCCTTTTTTAATGAGTTTATTGGAATGACATTTGTTAATAAAATTATGTAGGTTTAAACCCTGGCAGTGTGACTTGGTTGGTTGTGTCACAGTGAAAAATTGTCATAGTGGGAAATTGTAACCCACCCCACCATTCTTTTGACATTGTGTCTGTAAGTGCTCTGATAAATATATAGCTTATAGATGAACAGCATGTTTGTGTAAGAATCCTAGGGACTAGTTTCAGAACATACAGACTCTGACCTTCACGTATCCCAGATGCAGGAGATTCGCTGACCCTACAATCCACAGAAATAGGATGATATAAATCCAGGATGACTAAAGCAGGATGATGCACACCTAACTGTCACTTGCCTTTTCAGAATGGACTGTGCTCGTCTGCATGTAGATAACTTTTCAACTCCTCTCTTCTTTTTGTTCTGTTCCCCTTTCCCTCCTTATACAAATTTCTACTTCCACTGAGATGTGGAGATGGCCTTTGTGGTGTGAGTTCCCCATCTTCCAAGTGAAAGTAAACCACTTTCCTTTACATTGGCACCTGCTTCTCAAGTATTGGCTTTCTTAGAGGCAAGCAGCCGAATTGGCATTCAGTTACAGTTTTTGGTGACTTCAGAGGGAACTATGTGGACCCTGATAAGGCCTGAAGGACCCAGACTTGGGGTCCCAACTGCTTTTGGCAGGCTGACCACACAGCTGAAATTGCACGAATTTACCAGCAGCTGCTAAGAGTATCTCAGGGACTCTTTCTGCTATCTGCTAGCCACCTTTAAATGTTTTGCTGATGAAAGGAAGTGAGTTGTTGTTGGCTGATGAGTCCCATCTGGGTAAGGCCCTAGTGTGCACAACCAGAAGCCCCTGCCCCACTACTTAGGTTCTTTGAACCATTTGGAATTTTGTAGAAATCAATAGGCACCCCTCAGCTGTAAGCCTGGCCCAGGGAAAAGAGAAAAAAAAAAATCCCAGTTCTCCAGTGTGGGGTTTGATTGGAGTGCTCTTTAGGTTTAGGTTTGGTTAGGGTTTGCTTTCCGTGTTGTGTACTGATTTTTAATTGTCTGTTATTTTTGTTTCTCTGTTCCTCTAAAGGAGAGAGTCTTTCTGTTTGAGAGCTCTCTTCTGTTTTTCTCTTCTCTCTGTCTGTCTGTCTGTCTTGGTTAGAGTTATTCTGCGCTGCTTTCTTACCTTTTGGGGACTTGGTTTGATCTTTGCTGCTTTGTATACACCAAGAATCTTCTGTCTCTGCATTTAAGCTGTGCCATTTGGACCTTGTAAAGGTGATTCATGGTATCAGTTGGTATGAGATAATGTCTCTGCCATTTGGCCTTTGTGCCATTTGGGCCTCTCAGGGTCATTAGCGGTAACAGTGTGAGACCAGATTCTCAGGCTAGTCACAGCCCCACGTTTTAGAGGATTTAGTTTGAGAATACTTGTTTGAACTTTGCCTTTGCTTTACATTTTGTTTTTGCTTCTGTTTTGAAAGAAGTGACTCAGTCTCTGTTCAATCAAAGAGGCCATTAGGTTGCATTCTAGACTAATTAGAATTGTTTTGCTAAAGGTCTGGTAAATAGGATAAGATCTCTAATGTGCAAGCCTTCATGTTGTTGCATCATGAGGATTCTACTCAGAAAAGATTAAAGCCAATAGTTTAAAGAGGGGGGAAAGATCTCACTCACCTCTGAGAGAGTAAAACTCAGAGCAAAAATGAGAAAATGAGTCTTTTAAATACTGAATCCTCCTGGAGGCCAGGTAGTTGTGATGGTCCTGAGAGCAAGGAGTCACACCCAAAACCTTGTGGAAACAGCAGGAGTGACTGCTCCACCTCAATATGAGGGGAAAAAATGACATTTTTAAACCTAAGGGGCTAAAGCCAGATCAAGCCTAGTATAACCCCCACTTCTTCTCCAGCTTCCTAAAAGTTGTCTAGGGCACTAGATAATGAAACAGCTCACTTTTAGCACATTAAAGAGATTCAGTAATCATCAAGAATAAAAGTATGAGTGTATGAGAGGGAACTCAAAAAGAAAATATATTTATAAAAAATGAATACTTATTCTTAAATGTTTAAACTTCAGTCACCTTCAAAGCACTCTTCATTTGCTGCAATACACCTATCAAGATGTTTCTTCCACTGCTCAAAACAGTTTTTGAACTTGTCGACTTTGATGCCTTTTAGTAATTCTGTTGTTTTTTGTTTCACCATTTCCTTTTGAGGACTTTTCTTTATCCAGGGAAACGAACAAACACAAAAAGTCACTCAGGATGAGATCGGGTGAATAGGAAGGGTAGGGCACAGAGGTCATGCTATTTTTGGTCAAAAACTTCTGAACACTCAGCACAGTGCAAGCAGGTGTGCTCGTAAATCAACGATCATGAAATGGGCAAACTAATTGAAATAGTAAAAAAAAATGTACTGAATCTGAATGCAGCCACTCACAACAATGCCAGTGGGTACACTGATGCAGATGGGTTCCTAGAGCACTCACCTAGCAGGGAAAGAAAGCTTGGACCTCAAGAGTCCCACCCTGCAGAAGATTATTCTGGGGTTTCTTTTTTGGATCCCCCTTCATATTTGCCAATGGTGGGGGGGGAACTGCTTCTGAAAGTAATGAAATGTATTTATAAATTTGTCAGTCTAAAGAATGGTAATATCTTTTAGTTGTCACTAAAAATTGAAAATTCTAATTAAGTTGGAAAACTATGTTTTTTTATAATAAAAGGTGCAAATTATTGCAATATATTTTGAAATAAGTAAAATTGAAACTGGGTTATTCTAAATTTGGTTGTGTCCAGATGAGTTAAAAGGGCCAATTAAGAGGGACTAGGAAAGTTTCAAAGGGTTGTGTAAATGGAAGAAAGATCATGCAAATTATAGAGGGTCTGTAAAAGTTGAGGGATTATGTAGAGGATGGAAGTGTTACAGGGTACAGCCAAGAGTGGGGGACCCCAAGAGTGGGGGACCCCTAATGGGCATTTGAAATGGGGTCCAGAACTCAAGGTGTCCAGGAGATTCTAAGATGTCTTCACCCCTTCCCCCACAGGTGTGAGTTGGGGGAAGGGGCACACAGAGCAAGAACATGCAGGGCAGCTTTGCAGCTAATCTATGGCATAGTCATTTAACATACCTATAGCCTTTGGCTGGTTGTTTGGATATGCTGAATAGCTATTGCCATGCTCTGGGTCAGGGGGATGGAAAGGGAGCCCCTCAAGATGTGACTGGGGAGCAGGTCCCCCCAGTTACAGCACCTGTGTGGAAGCTCAGAGAAGATTGGCTCCATGACATGGGGTCACACCTGCCCAGACCCACGATGGCGACCAGAAAAGCTGGAAAGGACAGCAGATTGAGGGCAAGTGTGGCCAAGTGTGGAAGGAGTTGGAAATGGGGCTGCGGAAGAAGATTGGCTTGGGGATTTAAACCCAGACAGGGAGGAGAGGACCACGTGGTTTTGGCTGAGGACCCCTGCAGCAATAGTAGAGGGAACCACCATCCGGCTTTAGCAGAGATCCCAGAAACACAGCTGAGGGTGCCGAGAACCGAGGGAGGCCTACCAGCCAAGCACGGATTATTGGGAAGAACCAGGGGTTGCCTGAGCCCAGACTTCTATTTCCTTTCCTGAGATATGGTACCCAAGACTGGGCATCGGGGGAAAGAAGGACTGTATATGTTTGTGGGTGTTTTAAGGGACTTTAAGATTTTGATAAAGACATTAGGTCACTACTTTAAGTTTGTATAGCACTAAATAAATATTTCCTTTCCTTTTCAAGAATCTCTGGCATTGAGAGACATCTTTCCTATAGGCGGCGGACATAATGGACCTGGGGTCTCTTTCAGTAATAGTATATCATCCCAGGACCCCCTCGTTTGTTCTGTAACAAAAGCAAAAAGAGAAGAATTGAGGAAGTCACAAAAGGTGAGAAAGGATTAAGGAACATCATTTACCTATTACAGGAAGGAAGGACATTTTGGAGAAGGTGTTTTCAACAAGGGAAAGGGAAATGGAAAAAAAGAATAAGAAGAAAAGAAAGGGACACAAATAGATGGTAAAGCAAACTACTACTTTATGTACAAATAAAAAAACCAAAACTCCCTTTTGTTACAGAGCAAAACAAGGGGGGCCCGGGACGGTGATACTATTACTGAAAGAGACTCAGGTCCGTCTTGTCCGCCGCCTTAAAGGAAAGATATCTCTCAATGCCAGAGATTCGTGAAAAGGAAAGAAAACGTTTATTTAGTGTTATACAAACTTAAAGTAGTGACCTAATGCTTTTACCAAAATCCCAAAGTCCCTTAAAACACCCACAAATGCACACAGTCCTTCCTTCCCCCTTGCCCAGTCTGGGGTACCGTATCTCAGGAAAGGAAATAGAAGTCCAGTCTCAGGCAACCCCTGGTTCTTCCCAGTAATCCGTGCTCGGCTGGTAGGCCTCTCTCGGTTCTCGGCACCATCAGTTGTGTCGCCGTAATCTCCGCTAAAGCTGGGTGATGGTTCCCCCTGCCAATGCTGCGGGGGTCCCCACTCTGGCAAGGCTGTGTGGTCCTCTTGTTACAGAGCAAGGAGGACCCAAACAAGCAAAGGGACCCGGGACGGTGATGCTCTTACTGAAAGAAATTCGGGTCCGTCTTGTCCGCCGCCATATAGGAAAGATATCTCTCAATGCCAGAGATTGGTGAAAAGGAAAGGAAAACGTTTATTTTGTGCTATACAAAATTTAAGGCAGTGACCTAATATTTTTTTACCAAAATCCCAAAAAAATCTTAAAGTCCCTTAAAACACCCA